>PVJC01051522.1:0-11437 GCA_004026665.1 Murina feae
CGCGCGCCTCCGTACCTCTGTACTTTGCTTCTGCCGCTCCTCTGAGTCTCAGACTCTTCTCTAGTTGTAGGATTTTCACTCAGCCAGCCGTCCTGTGGGTGCGTGTGGTGTCTGTGTGGTCTTTTCGAGGTTTTTCTGAAATAGTTGTTCACAGCTGCATTTACGGTGTCTACCCTATGCCGCCATCTTGTTTCTCTCCTCTGAAGTTTTTTCTTTTAAACCACAGAACCTGTCCTTCAAAGGAAACTATTCAGACATGTAAACAAAGCAAATACCAAGGAACTGCCCCTAGATAATGCAGAACTAACAGTTTGGAGCCCCATTCAATTGGCTTGTTCAATGCTGCCATGAAACTCGAAAGGCTGCTTCAAACAACACTGAAAACCAATGAAGAAAAGTCCCCATCCTTTCAAGTTTGATTATCAATGTGTCAAATTAGTCCAATTTTTCTCAACTGTGAAAATTAACTTAGGGTCTAATTAATACCTGAATCAAATCTGGCTAACCTAAAAGTAATCAGCCGGTGGGTAAGAATGCTGTACTCTGCCCTAACCAGCCTGCGGACTCAAGGGTCCCAGGTTTGACTCTGGTCAAGGGCATATACCTTGGTTGCGGGCACATGCCCAGTGGGGAATGTGCAGGAGGCAGCTGATTGATGTTTCTCTCTCATCGATATTTCTAACTCTCTATCCCTCTCTGTAAAAAATCAATAAAATATATTTAAAAAAAGAAAAGAAAAGAAAAGAATATTCTATTCTATAAATAAGCCTCAGAAAAATCTTAGTGGTTCTTTAGGTTTATCAGTGGTATATATTTTTGTTCCCTTACCTGAGTAATATGTAGAATGCTTTCAGATATTTTGAATCACTTTGCACTCCTTTCCTCAAAAACTGAGGAAGTATTTTTGAACCTAGTCATGTAGCATGATTGGAGATTTAGTGATAAGCAAGACAGATACACCCTTCCTTAAAAGAAGCCTCACATAGAAATAAATACTGCTAGGGAAGGTCATATAACATCTATGCATGTTCATTATAGCCAGCATTCATACAACCATCTTATAATTCTACTAGAGGCCTGATGCACAAAATTTGTGCATGGGTAGGATCCCTAGGCCTAGCCAGCGACCAGGGCCAATCTATGGGGCAACCAGCAGGGTGATCAGAGGGCCCCCCCAGCACCCACGTTGGCCAGCCTGGTGCCACCTGCTGGTCAGGCCCGCCCTCTGCCATTACCTCCAGTCGCCTCCCTCTGCAGGGCAACAGCCAGGGTATTTGGGGGGGCCCTGCTGACAACCACCTTGGCTGGCCTTTGGCTTGTGAGCTGGGGGCAGTTCCTGCATTGAGCATCTACCCCCTGGTGATCAGTGCACATCATAGTGACTAGTTGTTCCACCTGTTGTTCTGCTGTTCAGTTGATTTGTATATTAGGCTTTTATTATATAGGATTGATTTGTGTTACCAACTAAATGTCACAAACTACTTTAGACTGAGGAAGACAAAATAATGAATGCTATCTTCACCCTCAAGAAGCTCACAGAACAATAGATAACAAGAAAAGAACAAGCATATAAGTGGCAGGCCATTAAATGTCAAAGTGATCACCATCATAGTTTCTAAAAAGGGTGCAATTAGCATACTTATAATCAGGTGTGGCAAAGCCCGAACAACAGATTTTTTTCTGGATCCATTTGCATGGTTCATTCAGAGGAAAACTTTCGTTTTGGAAAACCAAAAGACTTTCAGAAATTTTATTTTCTTTGAGAGGGAGCAGGGGAGGGAGAGCAAGAGGGAGAGAGAGGGTGGTGAGAGAGAGAGACTGTGAGAAAGAGAAAGAGAGCGAGCGAGCGAGAGAGAGCGCATTTTATGATCTCTGTGCTCAGATGTTCCCCTTGGGCTGGATTTATTAATTATCCTCCTGTCTTCCCTCTCCAGATAGGTCACCACTTATCCAGCTAATCATCTACTCATGACTTTGACTCCTCACTCACCCACACTGCTACCCTCACTCCTATCTAATAAACCACTAGGACTGTTGATTCAGCTTATTAATGTATCTTGAACATATCCACTTCTCTCTTTCATGCTCTAGCACCCCACTTTTCTACACAGCACTTATAAACATTGTAATAAATTATCATGTAATTAGTGGTTTGATCTTTCAAATCATCCCATCTATCCATTCCCCTCATCTCAACTGTAAGCTGCAAAAAGGCCAAGGATTGTGTCTGCTATGTTTACTACTGTATCCTCAATACTTAGAGTAGAGTCTAACACAGTGTGTGCTCAGTGAGGGGAGGGAGGAAATCAATCAATCAGAACTCAGCAGTAATCAGCTCTTTTATTGAAGTCTCTCATAATTATGTGAAAACAAAGTATAGATGAAAATATATATGGATAGATTATAACTCACTATAAGACAGTATCACTATTTCACTGAAATAGTTAACTTCTGACATGTCAAATATTCAAGCTTACTCTATAATAGATTAAAGATTAAGAAACAATACAAAGTGTGTATAATCACCATTATTTACATTTTTAGTATATTACAATTTTATTTGTGAATTATACTTTAATAAAGCTGAAATTTTATTAAAAATATAAAAGAAACAACATATCCCTTTAGGAGTTGATATAGTATAGCAATAGACCCAGTTGTTCACATGTTGAGGCTTTTAATTAATTATCTGGTCTAGAAACACTATATAGCTTGTGCAATTGAATTTTCTATGTGCATATGGTGGCCCTACCAAGCACCCAGCACTTGACTGAGAGAACATCCTGGACACATATATGAGTGAATCTAAACTTAGCATCTGTAATATGCACTAAGTCCTTGATTTATCCTTATGTTTATTTCATTTACCAGGAAATACATTAGGCTCTTGTGTCCACTGCTGACACAACATTTGGAAACGTCCCTTGTTTGTTAAGGTTGTCTCATAAAACAGTCACAAGTTCCATACCACTAGAGCCAATCTTTCCCAGGGCAACACACTTCAAAACAGAACTCAATTTCAACAATATTTTTCAGGAGACGCCTCCATAAGAGTAGAATATCTGCTTTGATTTGGTAAACAGTAATGTTTCATTGCCTGCCAGTCTGCTGCGGAGGCTGCATATCACAAAACCCTAAATGCCACTCAAGGATTCGGCCTCCAGGCTGGATGCTCTTTATCCAGTCCAATCAACCCAGCAAATCCTACCAAGCAAAATCAACCTCATTGTAGCCTGTGCCATCTGCCTTTAGTCTTGGAAAAGGTTAAACTTTTGCAGAAGCTTAATGAGCCATATCCTGCTCTGAGAAATACAGATTTGTTATTGTTTTACACAGAAATGAAACAAATGGAATTAAAACAGGAGCAGATCTTATGAATCACAGAATGTGGGTGAAGAGCTCTTACTAAGTTGAGAACTTAAATACTAATTTATAGAACTGACAGCAAGGATATTTGAGGTCAAGGTCCTGCTCTGCACCAATGAGCTGTGTGTGAATAAATCATTGAACTCCTCTGAGCCTCTGTTTCCACACCTCTAAAATGGGAATAATAATTTCTATCCTAACTTCCTTTCAGGACTGATAAAAGAATGACATGACAGGTATTAAAGCACTTTATAACTCTAAAGAAAGCTGTAAACTAAAAAATATTCCAAAATGGAGGAAAATCCCCAAAATTACTCTGATTGGGAATTTGAAACAAGTAGGCAGCTTTTCTTTGGCAACATATCTGTTCTTCTAAGTGAATACTTAACAAATTCAACATTTTTTGAGTGTGCATCTGTGTTTCAAGAGAATTTGGAAGGACAGAGGAGGAAAGACATCTCATGATTCAAATTTTCCTTCAGAAACTCCAAAGGAGTAATTAGGTTCATTTATTCCTATGCTCACACATTCATCCTATAAATAATCATTGAAATCCACAACTATTTATTGAGCATCTACTACTGTCTAAGTACTGTGCTAGCCACTGCAGATTCAACAAGGAAAAAGCCTATCCTGATTCCTGCCCCTGTGGACCTTACATCAAAACATTTTTTGAAATGCAAGGATGAATTAGACATGATTTCTACCCAGAGCAGCTATAAACTCATAGAAAAGAAAGTGGACATAAAGCAAAATTAAATCATTCTCAGAGGACTCTGCTTTTAGCAGTAAGAAGAACAGATGAATGAGTTGTATCAATTCCCTCTTTTTCCTAGATCTCCAAGCAGCATTAATACCAGCATATAGATATGCTTAGTAACTTCTATCTTAATCTCTCCTTTGACGTTATTCCTTTTATAGCAAAACTTCTTATAAGATTTGCCTATTGATAGTGTCTCCACTTGCCCCCCTCAAACCAATTCGATTGGGTTTATCTCCCCACTATTCTACTAAGACTACTCTTGGCAAGGTCATCAATGACCTCCATCTTGACAAATTAAATGGTCATTTAATCCAATGGTTAATATCTGGTAGTGATATTTTGTTCTATTTACTTCAAGATTTTGAAATCTGTAGTTATACCTTGAAAACACCTCTTTCTCATGGAGTGTCAGTCTTACTCAGTTTATTTAGCATTATTTCAGACTATGTGTAGAGAAATCTAGTGGTAAGAGAAAGGCAAGAATATCATCTGGAAGTTGGGGAAGTGGAATAGGGTGAAAAAAATTCAGAGCTGAAAACAAAACACTGAAATGCAACCCTTCATTTAAGTGATTGATGTGCATATAGTGTTCTCAGTCTACTCTAGCAAAATTGTTCTATGAATCATAGATGGGGTTATGGGAGGTATGTGGTAATTTTAGCTTCCACTTTGTTTTATTAAGAGCCATGGGGAATGGAGCCTGAATCCCTCTTCTAAATTAGAGTGTGTGGAAGCAGACAGTTTGTTGATCCCACCATTCCACCTCCTAGACACCTCCCCCACTCCATTGGGAAGTCACTTAAAGGTAGCTCTCACTTCCCAGGTAGCCGGTGAGAGAACACTCTGACTAGAGGTAAAACAGGAAGATTATCTGCCTTCCCTAATAGCCAGGGTTGCTGTTTTTGGCAGGAGAGGAGACATCGTTTTGTGTCACATATAGCCACAATGCCCCTGTCAGTCTGACATAGCTGTTATGTAAAAACACATCCGCTCCTACCTGGAATACCCCAGTCCTGGCCATGGCTTTCTCCATTTTATTCTCAGCAGCAAAACGTATTATTTTTTTTTTAAATCTTATATAAGTTGAAGTGATCAGAGCGTTTACCCATTTTCTAGGATATATACTAGGGAAACAACTATTACCTGAACATAACAAATACAAAAAAATCTCAGAGGCTTTAATTTAGAAATGCCATCCTTCCCTATGGAAAGCTCCTAAGACTCAGCAGCTGACCTGGGGTGTAACTGGAGGCCTCTCTACCTTTGAAACCCTGGTCTTGCTCTCCAAGCAGGATGAGGCCCTTAAAGGTGAGCAGTATTGTGGGCCCAATTCAGAAGAGGCAGCCACTGAAGTGAACATGCCCCATATTTCTCCTTGGACTTCTCATGGCTCTGAGCAGGGAAGTCTATCATTGTTTTCTGACTCTTATATTTACCAGCTTGGCCTAAGAATGTAAAAATGAAAAGCTAAATGGGAAAGCCCTGTACAGTCATTGATTTTTCATAAGCAGCCATGACCTTGGGCTTAAAAAATATTTTTCAAATCAGAGCCACAGATCCGGTGAGAATCTGGAATAAACAGTTATCCTACAGAAAATGCACACAACCCTGCAACCTGGACTATATTCCCCTCACTGTAAGAGATTCTACGCTGACCTTCTTAGCATATTCTAGGAGTTAATGGCTTCTCAATCAAAATGCACTGCATCCCATTAAAACCTATTGGCTCAAGATCACAATGCAAATGCAAAAGGGCTACTTCCTTTCCTCCATATAAATGCATTTCACCTATTAGAAGACATTTATTTTATTTTTCACTTGTTAATAAGATTGAGGTGCCTGTAGAAAATTATAAACCAGACTTTCTCTCCTCTGGCCGATAAAGATCTTTTCCTTTTCAATAGTTTTTTCAATAGTTTCACACAGACCAATCAATTCTGAGCTGCCCTCCCTGACCTGTGAGACCCACCACCTTACCTGTCCAAATCCACTTCCCATTACTTTCACGCTACGCTCTGCTGAGGTCATTCATATTGGTCCGGTCCATGACAGAACATCTTCAGTCCTCGCTTCACTCATTTTTCCGTCCAATGTTCCCTGGAACCTTCCATCTCAGTCCTTATAGGTCTTGCTCTGCTTTGGACTCTTGAAGAAGTCAGTCTGCACTCCACAATTAACATTTTATAATACCATTACATTCACTGTTGTTCCATATGTGATCTACCCCTGACTCACACTTTAAAATAAGCCTTTTACTTTAGAACAATCTTAGATTTTCAGTAAAGTTGCAAAAATAGTACTGAGGGTTCCTGTATATCTCTCACCCTTCACTTTCAGTTTCCCCTAATGTTAGATTGTATATTAGTTAAAACTAAGAAACCAGTGTTGATACATTGCTATTAACTGAACCCCAGACCTTATATGGATTTCCTTAAAGTTCTTTTCCTGCTCCAGCATTCAATCTGGAATACCACATTGCATTTTATTGTCATGTTTTCCTTATAAGTACCTTCTTGTCTAATAAGTGACAGTTTCTCATTTATCCTTGTTTTTTCACCATCATCTTGATAGTTTTGAGGAGTACTAATCAAGTATTTTGTAGCATGTCCCTCAATGTGTGAGGGCCTGCTGTTTTTCTTATGATAAAACTGTGATTATAGAGTTTTTGAAATAACACCCTTCTCATCACATCATACTGGAAGTACATGGCAGCCACAGGACATCACTGATAATGTTAACCTTGGCCATCTGGTTAAGGTGATGTTTACCAGGGTTCCCCAATGCAATGTTTCTGCTTTTCTCTTTCTATATTCTTTGGAAATACGTCTGGTTCCACTGCTTTATAATCACCTAATTATTTTAGCTCTTATTTGGGAAGGCCGTTCTAAGTTTGCAATGTCTTTTTCCAAAGTTCATCTCTAAAAGGAATATAAGCCCATCTGGCATAGCTCAGTGGTTGAACATTGATCTATGAACCAGGAGGTCATAGTTCGATACCTGGTCAGGGCACATGCCCAGGTTGTGGGCTCAGTCTCCAGTGTGGGCAGCTGATCCATGACATAGTGAAAACAGTCCTGAGAGGAAAGTTCATAGCACTACAGGCCTATCTCAAGAAATAAGAGAAAGCACTAGTAAACTATTTAACCCTACAACTAAATGCATTAGAAAGAGAATAGCAAAAAAAGCCCATAGGAAGTAGAAAGAAGGAAATAATAAAGATCAGAGTGGGGAAAAATGATATAGAAAATTAAAAAAACAAAAAAAAAGTACAAAAGTTCTATGAATCCAAGAACTGGTTCATAGAAAAGATAAACAAGGTTGATGAACTCCTAACCAGGCTCATCAAGAAACAAAGAAAGAAGACCCAAATAAATAAAATCAGAAACAAAAGTGGTAAAGTAACAACTGACATCACAGACATATGAAGGATTGTAAGCAAATACTATGAACAACTATATGCCAACAAGCTGGACAATGTAGATGAAATGGAAAAATTCCTAGGAACATACAAACTTCCCAAGCTCAATCAGAAAGAATCAGAAAACCTGAGTAGCCAATAACAACTGATGAAATTGAAGTAGTAATTTAAAAATTCCAGCAAACAAAAGTCCTGAACCAGATGGATTTATGGAGAAATTTTACCAAACACTCAAAGAAAAACTAACACTTATCCTCCTCAAACTATTCCAAAAAATTCAAGAGGAAGGAACATTTCCAAGATCTTTTTTATGAAGCCAGCATTATCCTAATTCCCAAACCAGGAAAAGACACTACAAAGAAAGAAAATTACAGACCAATATCCCTGATGAACATAAATGCTAAAATCCTCAACAAAATATTAGCAAATCGGATCCAGCAATATATTAAAAGGATCATACACTATGCTAAAGTGGGATTTATTCTGGAGATGCAAGACTGGTACAATATTTGCAAAACAATAAATGTGATACATCACATAAACAAATTGAAAGATAAAAATCACATGACCATATCAATAGATGCAGAAAAAGCACTCAACAAAATTAGGACTCTTTTTTGATAAAAAAAAACTCTCAGTGAAGTGGGAATAGTGGGATCATACCTCAACATAATAATGGCCATCTATGACAAACCTACTGCCAATATAATACAGAATGGTCAACAACTAAAAATTTCCCTTAAAAATAGGAATAAGACAAGGATGTCCACCTTTACTTGTTCAATATAGTACTGGAAGTCCTAGCCACAGCAATCGACAAGAAGAAGAGATAAAAGGCATTCAAATTGGAAAGTAGGAAGTAAAACTCTCATTATTCTCAGATGACATTATATTGTACATAGAAAACCTTAAAAACTCGACCAGGAAACTACTAGACTTAATAAATGAATTTGGCAAGGTTGCAGGGTACAAAAATCACATCCAGAAATCGATGGCATTTTTGTACACCAATAATGAACTTTCTGAAAGAGAAACCAGCAAACAAATAAAAAAAACAATCCAATTTACCATTGCAATAACAACAAAGCAATAAGATACCTAGGAATAAAATTAACCAAAGAGATAAAAGACTTGTACTTAGAGAACTATAGGATATTGGAAAACATAAAAATGAAGATACAAACAAATGGAAGTGTATACCAGGTTCATGGATTGGAAGAATTAACACCATTAAAATGTTAATATTACCCAAAGCAATCTATAGATTCAACACATTCTCTATTAAAATACCAATAACATACTTCACAGAACTAGAACAAATACTCCAAAAATTTATATGGAACCATAAAAGATGCCAAATAGCTGCAGCATAGTTGAGAAGGAAAAATGAAGTTGGAGGGATCACAATATTGGATATCAAATTCTGCTACAAAGCCATTTATAACCAAAACAGTCAGGTACTGACACAAGTACAGGCATATAGATCAATTAAACAGAACAGAGACTCCAGAAATTGACCCACACTGTTACAGTCGATTAATATTTTACCAAGGAGGCAAGAACATACAATGGAATAAAGATAGCCTTTTCAACAAATAGTGTTGGGAAAACTGGATAAAATACTTAAATTTAAGGCATGAAACCATAAAAATATTAGAAGAAAACATGGGCAGTAAAATCTCTGACATCTCACATAGCAGAATTTTTGTTGACACATCTCCTAGGGTAAAGGAAATAAAGGAGAAAATAAGTAAATGGGACTACATAAAAATAAAAAGCTTCTACACTGCAAAAGAAACCACCATTAAAATGAAAAGGGGGAGAAACCAAGATGGCAGCATAGGTGAACACCGGAATTGCTGCTAGGCACAACAATTATAAAATAACAATGAAAAGAAAAAATAAACAACACCCAGACCCACAGGAAGGCTGGCTGAGTGGAAATTCTGCAACTAGAAGGAGACTGAGATGCAGAGGAGGTGCGGAAATAAAGTGCAGGGGTACGGAGGCGCGTGCAAAGGGGCTCGCAGAGAGGGTTCATGGAGACTGCGGCTGGTGCTCGCGAAACGGCGGCTTGTGGCGCGTGGAAACGGTGGTTTGCAGCTCAAGAAACGTCCCGCAAGAAGGACTGGTAGCATTTTGTACCAGAGGGAAGCACAAACTCCCGATGGCTCTGAACTCCAGTTCCAGGCGGGTTGCGGGGGATTCAGAATCTTACGGGGAGGAGCTGGACTGTCTAGCACCATCTGCCAAGAGAAACTCCAGAGCAGCGTGAGACCTGGTGCCTCTTAGGGCAGGGCTGGGAAGTGGCCATAGCTGGTAGCTCTGCCCTGCAGACTCCCCAAGACCCTGCCCCACCCAAGCTGCACACAGAGGCTTTTGCATATAAAAGGCTGGGAAGTCCCAGGCAGAAGCTAAGACAACACCTCCCTGGAGATACAAGAGCCAGCATTCTTGGATAAGGGATGCACTCAGAAAGCAGACTTAGTGGGCACCAAAGCCCCACTGAAGCAAGTCTTGCCCCATAAGGGTGTCTCCAGCATAGAAGTTCTCCACCATAGACACAGCTGATTAAAGTCACTCTTTCAACAAAGGAGGAAGCAGCCAAAATGTGGAGACCAAGAAATAGGTCACAAATGACAGAAATGGAGGAAAGCAAACGACTGGATATAGAGTTCAAAACCATGGTTATAAGCCTTTTCAAGAATATTCTAGAGTCTGCTGATAAATTTACTGAGACCCTCGAGCATATGAAAAAGGACCAGCTAGAAATTAAGCATACACTGACTGAAATAAAGAAGAATATACAGAGATCCAACAGCAGACGAGAGGATCACAAGAATCAAGTCAAAAACAAGAAATATGAAGAAGCAAAACCCACCAAGCCAGAAAAAAAAACAAAAGAAAAGAGAATCCAAAAATATGAAGATAGTATAAGGAGTTTCTGGGACAATTTCAAGCGTACCAACATCAGAATTATAGGGGTGCCAGAAGAAGAGAGAGAGCAAGATACAGAAAACATATTTGAAGAAATAATGACAGAAAACTTCCCCTACCTGGTGAAAGAAATGGACTTGCAAGTCCAGGAAGCACAGAGGATCCCAAACAAAAGGAACCCAAGGAGGACCACACCAAGACACATAATAATTAAAATGCCAAGGGCAAAAGACAAGGAGAAAATCTTAAAAGCAGCAAGACAAAAGCAGTCAGTTACTTACAAGGGGGTACCCATATGACTGTCAGCTGATTTCTCAACAGAAACATTGCAGGCCAGAAGGGAATGGCAAGAAATATTCAAAACAATGAATAGCAAGAACCTACAACCAAGATTACTTTACCCAGCAAAGCTATCATTCAGAATTGAAGGTCAGACAAAGAGCTTCACAGACAAGAAAAAGCTAGAAGAGTTCATCACCACCCAACCCGTATTATATGAAATGCTGAAAGGTATTCTTTGAGAAGAGGAAGAAGAAAAAGTTAAGATAAAATTATGAACAACAAATACATATCTATCAACAAGTGAACCTAAAAATCAAGTGAATAAAAAAAAAGTCTGATGAACAGAATAAACTGGTGAATAGAATAGAATCAGGGGCATAGAAAGGTAGTAGAATGACAATTCACGAGGAGATAGGGGCTTGGGGGTGTGGGAAGAGACTGGACAAAAATTATACACCTATGGATGAGGACAGTGGGGGGGATAAGGGCAGTGGATGGGGTGGGAACTGGGAGGAGGGGAGATATGGGGGGAAAAAAGAGAAACAACTGTAATAAAATGAACAATAAAGATTTATTTTTAAAAAAATGAAAAGGGAACCCACTACATGGGAGAACATATGTGCCAATGATATATCTGATAAGGGGTTAATGTAGTACTCATATCACTCAAC
>PVJC01051523.1:0-11423 GCA_004026665.1 Murina feae
CTGGTATTCTTTATTTCCCTTAACCCACTTTACCATTTTTTTTGGTAACACTTACTATCACAACTTAATCTTATAGTCATTTATTTATCATCTACCTCTCATTAGATTTTAAGCTCTAGAGGCAGGGACTTCATTTATTTAATTGATTTTTGTATCCCCAATGCCTAGAACAGTGCCTGTTACATAGTATGTGCTCAACAAATACTTGTTGAATGAATGAGTGCATGCATGAGCTATATGTCAGAGTGTACTGTATTAAAAGTCGGTCTCCCATAACAGCTCATTGAAGACAAGAAGCATGCTTTATTCAGCTTTTCATTTTAGCATGTTGCATAATGCTTAGCACATAGTAAGTTCTCAATAAATGCTTTTCTATACTATGCAAATTATACAACTGCATAACCAAATACAAGATAAAGGGAGATAAAGATAAACTTATCTTTGCCTAGTAATTTTTACACCTCTAGCTACAAGGATATTCTAAAAACAGAAGATTGTGTGTGTGTGTGTGTGTGTGTGTGTGTGTTAGAGGTCTCACTGGATTACTAAATTGTATTTTTTGAGAAAAAGTTATCAAAATCAAAGTCCCCTAAGAGATAAACTCATCCTAACATGAGAAAATAGTGAGCTCTAAAGATCAATAAGGGTAAAGAAATTAAGCATGCCAGTCATTGGTGAAACTTTATGAAGAATTAAACATGTGTGAGTCAGAACATATCACAATCACTCCTGTGGATCTCCTTATGAAGCATTGTCTCTGAGAATGTGTCTAGAGGAGGTGTGTAGGCAAAAAAGGGGTCCTTTTCAGTCGCACTCTATTGAAACCACTAGGTGGTGCTGTCAAAGACTGTGGTTTTCATTTGTGGATTCAGAGGGGAAATATATTACTTTTGAAATAAACAGTGTTTTGAAATAAACAGTATTACAATAGCATTGCATAGTCATTGTAGAACATTTAATATATACAATAAGCAAAAGGAAGAAATATCTACCCAGAACATTTCTAGAAAGAAATCATCTAGAAAGGCCACTGTTAATAATAATATGTGTAGTCTATAATAATTAACAGTAATGATGGCTTATATAAACTAAGTGCTTGTTATGTGTCAGGCACTGCACCAATGCTTTATACTGACCAGCCTCCCAGCCTTTGTAGGAAAATTCTCTCTCTATAGTTATATGTGAAATATAGATATAGTTATATGTATATTGATAAGAACATCATACTGGCTTTTATTTATAACTCAGCACAAAGTAGATGCTCAACAAATATTAGTTGAATTGGATTCCTCAGACTTTAGTGCTATAATTCATGGAAAGCACCTGGCTCATACATTCATTCAATAAGTAGCTATGTCTTGCTATATGTATTAACATTAAGTAGTTGACAAAACCACACTGTAAATGTTAATTGTTGAAGATGCCTCTAAGAAGGCTAAGCTTAGTTGGTTAAGTGACCCCGTAACAATGATAAATCCAAATTAAGCTTCTCATTTTGGCATTCTTGCCCCTTTGTCCTTGGGAACTGGCTTGCTTTGGGCTGGGGCGGGGGTGGTGGGAAGAAGGGCAGGAAGGGGGCTGTGTCCCAGACTGGTAGAAGTCTAAAAAGTGAAGCCAACCTGGAGTTCCAAAGCTTCCAAGTGACTCTGCTATTCTAGGTCACACTGTTCATGGGGCTCACAGACCAAAACTTGGTGCTGGGGTTGGCTCAGCGCAGCTGCTCCAACAGACTCTCTTGGCATATTTAAACGGCCAGGTGAACCGGTTTTCCTTCTGCCTAGTTCTTCGTTCCCCTAACTCTCCCTGACAGCTTCTGTTTCTATCATCTAAGATTACTTCACATTGATTTAGTAAATACTCAAAAATATATATTTTTATTGATTTCAGGGAAGGGAGAGGGAGAGGTAGAAATATCAATGAGAGAGAATCATTGATTGGCTGCCTCCTGCATGCCCCCTATTGGGGCCCACAACCTGGGCATGTGCCTTTGACCAGAATCGAACCCGGAACCCTTTAGTCCACAGGTTGACATTCTATCCACTGAGCCAAACCAGCTAGGGCAGCAAATACTGTTGAGTTGCTGTGAGCAAGGTACCGTGTTAGACATGTGGTGGTAGTTGTGGTGTGGGGGGGAGGGGCATAGAGCTAATGATGCCTCTGCCTCCCAGAACTTTTAGATTAATAGGGAGGAGAAGAGAAATCCATCTCTCCAAGATGACTAGTTCCTTCTAAGTCTCCCGACTTCCAATCAGAAAAAGTAAGAAGTTTCTCAATGTGTGTGATAAGGGGCCATCTGCATCAATTTCCCTTGAAGTGTTTGTTCCAAACGCATCTCATACCTACTGGATCTGAATCTCTGAACTGAGGAGTGATGGTCCCTCGAATCTATATTTATAACGAGCACCACAGGTGCTTCTTACACACCCACTGAAGTGTGAAGTTTGAGGAGTAGCATCCCAAGATGATTGCAGGTGCTAATGGAGACTGCAAGGAAGAGTGTATGTTGAACTTGCCTACAACATGCCAGACTCTGTACTAATCACCTTATGCATTTTGATTCCTCTTAAGAATACTGTGTGAAACTATTATCATCCTCGTCCCCCCTTCTTAGAGAAGAAGAAACCAAGATACAGAGAGGTAAATAACCTGCCCCAGTTCACACATAGAAAGTGGCAGAGTCAAGATTTGAACCCATATGGTCTTACTCCAGCAGATCCCATGCTTTTAACCATGTTGGTCAACTGCCTCTCATAGATGATGGCTGTAACAAGACAGCGTGAACAGCTGATTATGCTTCAGCGAAGAGCATGGAGAAAATGATCTATTTATAAACATAACAACCACCAAAAACTATTGGTTTGCACTAGTCCCTTTAGAAAGAGCGTTACAGCAATCTACTGAGCACTTTTTCCGTATGGTGCATTGTCTCATCAACTTTTGACAACTCTGAGATAAGATTTGACTAAATTTAGTGACACAGATAGTGTAAGGGATTTTCCCCAAGGACACAGCTATTAAATGGTGGGATCAGGTCTGTTTTTATCCCATAGTTGTTGCATTGGTGAAGGTGGCTTCAACTACAAGTAACAAACTTCAGCGACTTGAACAATGCAGAAAGGTGTTCTCACATATTATAAGTCCCAAGGCGGGACAAGGTCAGAGTTGGTTAATTCGGAGGCTCAGTGGTGTCAACAAGGTCTATCTACATTGTTATCTGTCCACATTTGGGCAATTTATGGCTTGAATTGTGTCTCCCAACCACCTCTCCCCCCCAAAATATATGTTGAAGTCCTAATTCTTAGTACTTCAGAATGTGACCTTATTTAAAAAATAAGGTATTTACAGAGATAATAAAGTTAAAATGAGTTCATTAGAGTGGTCTCTAATCCAGTTTGACTGATGTTCGTATAAAAAGAAGCTATTTGGACACAGCTATAGACACACAAAGAGGGAAGACAATGTGAAGATACACAAGGAGAAGATGGCCATGTGACTGGAGTGATGTATCTCCAATCAAGGCTGACAGACACTAGAAGCCACAAGGATGAATTCTCCCCCGGGGCCGTTGTAGAGAACATGGCCCTGCTGACACCTTGATTTTGGCTTTCTAGCCTCCAGAACTGTGAAACAATAAGTGTTTGTTGTTTTAAGACCCCTGGTTGGTTGGACTTTGTTGCAGCAGCAATCCTAGTAAACAAATCCAGCATGATTTCTGCTATCACTGGTGTTCATCCTAGCATGGGGGCTGCTAACATTCAAGAGTCACATCCAGACAAAATATCATAGGCAAAAAGAGAGACCACTTCAGAGAAAACTCTTCTCTGTAGGAGCCCCAGCAGACTTCTTTCAGCTCCCACGTTACTGGCCGGAGTCCCGTGCCCTTTCTCAAACCCAACAATGGCAATGGGAGTATCATTTGCCCATGACCGCACGATTTGCACTTAGAACCAGATGGGTCAGATTCTCCAGAAGTGCATTGCTGTATCTAGAAGAATGGATTCCAGAACAAACTCAGGTTCTGTTAGGAAGGAAGATGAATGGAGAAGTAATGCCCATCATCGTCTCAATTTTGTCCATCCCTTTAAGGCCACCTTTTCTTTGTCCCAATTTCTCTCCATGATATGGGAATGATTGCTTTTTCTTGGAGGTGAGAGAAGTGAATTTGGATTGATTCGTTAATTTGATTTCCATAAATATTGCTCCTTACAGAACCTGAAGCTAAGGACTTGACTCTATGACCAGAGCACAGTAGACTCTCCAATGGCAGGTATCATGGCGCCACAGGAAACTTACCACCCACAGTCCTTTGCTCTTTCAGCATCCAATTTTTGTGAGACTATCCGGTGTGGTGGAAGGGCTAAGAAACAGGCCTATCATTTATTTTTGGACCTAGGATTTCAAGAGTCATGAGGAGGATAAACTGACTTCTATCACTCATGAGTTGCTTGCTTCTGTTTCACCACAACTGCTTCTGTCTTCCACCCAGGCCATCCAACAGGCTCCTGAGATCCCTCCTGCTGGATATCTCTTCTCTTTGAAAGCAGACCCATTCCTCTGTGCATAGATAAGGAAAGCGAAATTCATTAAAGGGTCCTGAAAAGTATGACAGAATAAGTAGGATGTAATTGAAGTATTTTGGCACCGCAAATGGAAAGAAATTATATTTCCTATTATCTTCCAACAGTTATTGAAAATGAAATGAAATATATCCTATACTCCCCCCAAAAGTCAAGGTTCCCCCCCTTAAATGCAATTTTTCCCGCAGTTTATTCATTTGATATGCATTCCCCTCCTTTCACGACATGGAGGCATTCTGTTATGAAACATTCAATGAAAAAAAAAAAGGACAAAAAAGTATACTAGTTCTTTAAAATATATCGCAAGAATACTCATTTTCAGCTTTTTATTGCAGCACTAGCTGGTATTCTTGCATGCAGTTTTGTAATTTATTCTGAACATTCTACTTAAACCTTTTTTCAATAGCATGATTTTATTAGAGTCAGCTCACTGGACTTTCCCAAAAAGGTATTTAAGATCAAATAAAACCAGTGCTTGGAAAAATATCATTACAATATGAAAGCAGTTACAAAAACATTAGTACTGCAAAGTTTTATTTCAAATGGCTGAGCTTGCTGTACCCCGGGTTATGGTACTTCTACTTCTGCAGACACACTTACTGGGGAAATGGGAAAAACTGTCATCTTAGCAGTTTTTGCACATGGTGGGGGAGAAGAGGGGGGAGAGGAAAAAGGTATAAAAATTTAAAGTGAGGCAGCAAAATTTTTAGGTGCTGGCATCAATGGTAAAAGTAGATTTCCCTCCATCCTGAACTCTACCTTCCAACCCACACTTTCCAAACACCCTCTGCTCCTCAAGTGCCCTCGAGGAGATGAGAGAACCCTTTCAATTAGCCTTCTACCCCGAGACAAAGTGCTGTGCTCTCTAAAATATAGAAGTACCTTTTGGAAATCTGAGTGGATTGATGATTGAATTAAATGTGCCAGAGTATTTTTTTGGGGGGGGGGTTGTTCCATATCTAAAAAACATGTCAACATGGCACCTCATTGGTCAAATAATATCTTTTAGCGCCTTCATCTGGCCGGTCACAAAGTCCACATCTGAAGGCTGTCTGGAAGCACTTCCCAGGGAGCTTTCCAGGCAAGTTTGGGATCCCTGGGCGCAGTGGTGAACTCTGCAGCTCTCCTCCTCTCTGTCAAGTGCAGATCACATGGCCATCCCCACACTCACCTTGAACCACGCCAAGGGGCGAATCAGCACCCTGCTTTCATTTGACTTCGGAACTGAGCCCTGAAGACAAAAATATTTTTCTTGTTCAATTGTGAATATGTCTCTCCCCTCCCTGGTAACTGGCAGCCAGTGTGGCTGGAACTCAGCCTGAAGTGTGGGGTAGAGTCAGCCATGTCCTGGCTACGGTTCAAAGGGCTCCCCTTCCCAAGGAGATTGCTTTAAATTAAAATCTGATGTTTATCAGGAAAAAAAAAAGTGTCACTGGTTATATTACCCAAATCACTGCTAGGTGAGGTGTTTATATTTCAGAGAAAGTGATCTTCTATTTATAGTGCAGCACAAAAGATGTGTTTAGCAAAGATGACATAAGTCAGGCTTTGTAGACATTGGTATTTTCTTGTAGGTAATTATTAATCCACATGCATTTCTATTGTTCAATATTTCCCTCATCCCTCCCCCCACCCCAAGCATCAAATCTATGGCAAAGTACCTGCATCCCTTAAGTTTGCAGATTAGGTGCTTTCTATGTGGACTTTCAAATGCGATTTTTAAATTGTGAGTTACTATTCGTATTACTTTTCTAAGGAGAAATAGGCTTAAAAAGTAAAGTCTTTATTGCTTCTTAAAAGGCCTAGCACTCTGTGATAAATTCTCATATTTTGACTGTTAATATGTTTGAATGAAAATTATTTATACATTTGGGTGAGGTTGAGTGGTTTTCATTTGATTGCTGCCTCTGGAAATGAAAGCAGAGTAGCAGGAAATTTACATGTCATGCTGTGATGTATATCCAGATTATGAGATGATTGTGCGGCAGACGAACCCCAAGTAAAACCATTCCCATCAAACTGTGACAACTGCAATTCCTGACAAGGCCTCTTAGTTTTGGGGGCTATTATCATTGTACAAGAATATAATCTATTGACAGCCAGGCTGTTTAATACATTTAAAGGCAGACAGTGGAAGAAATCTTAACTGTTTTCATTCGCCACTGCACAAGGGTGCAGATCAAAAGTGAATTATATTTAAAAATATGCATGTATGATGATAAGATGCATGACATTCATCAGCCTGTTTAGTCATGGTTAGGCTGAGGTGGGGAAGAGGCAATATTACTGCCGTATGTGGTCTGAAATAGAGACGTGAGACTGGAAATTGCATCAGTGCCCAGTCAGAGCGAGCATGCAGGGAGGACATTCTTTTTTAATCCCTGCTCTGTACCTGTCTGAGCATCAAGCGCCATCCATGCCTGTAGACGGGACCTTGGCTAACGGGGTGCATGGAGGGCCTCCGTGTCTTTGCCCTCCTGTTCAGTGTGCTGTGTACATTCTGCGCATGCATTGTGCTAACACCGGGCATGAGAGGAGATGAGTAAATCATTACCTTTATAGAAGCTCCTGGTCAGAGAGACACTGACATGTACGTATATAACAAGAATGAAAACTAGAGCAAAGGGCACAGGGGAAGGTGTCGGTAGGCTGAGCATAGGATTGTTCAGCCTTAAGGTTCCAAATTACATAATATGGGTGTTGGCTGAGCGGGGCTGCCGACCACCCTACCCCCAGGTGTGTCCATGGCGTAGAGGCCCGCTTTAGGTTTCAGGTACAAAAGCTCCAGGAATGGGATAGTGATGTGAACATCCAGTGTCAATAGGAGTTCCCTTGGACTCTTTTTATGAGAAAACGTTGGCATGGCCGCGAGGAACAGAGTGCTTTTCCATGTGATTGGGCTGACCATCAACCACAGGGAGGATGTGAAAGTCCTAAGTTCATTGAGATTACAAACCACCTGCACAGAATCCAGTCATTTATTAAAACAAAAGATGTTCCAGGGCAGTTTTTAAAGAATGAAATGAAGAGACCTGAGGAATTAATGACATTTTCCCTGGAGAAATCAGTTCATCAGCTAATACGCAGTTCATAAGATTAAAATGACTTTGAATGGAGACAATAGGAGGGAGAGCAAGGAGGACAGAAAAGCACTAAAATGTCCGGGTATCCGCTCAATGGCCAGAAACTCCTATGTGTCCTGTCCCCCTGCACTGCTTTGGCAAAAAAAAATGCTTAAATAAGCCACACCCACCTGTCTTTCCCCTGAAAATCTGAACTATTAAAATGAAAATTATTTTTAGTGCCCATTCCAAAGGTTAATTATGAGAAGATGCTCTTTGTCCTTTGAAAGGTTTTATAAGACCATCCTGAGAGAAGCAAGGATAGGTCCCCTAAAGGGCGTAAAACACTGATGAGGTCTTGGTCCTATGCAGAGCTGCCAGGCCAGGACTGAAGGATTTCTGGAATGAAAATCCTTCAGCCGCTGGCCTAGGCGCCCTCGATGATCTCCCAGTAACTGGCCGTGGCAGCCCAGGGGGGCCTTTCTCACTAAGAAGAGGGGAACGAGAAAACCAAAACCACCTGTGTCCAAGGGCAGTGGTGCCATGGGCCCAGGGTCCCATGGTGGACCACCCACATTTCATTCAGTGGTCACTTCTCCTTAGTTTTATTTTTGACTGTCATTGTCTTAGACTTTCCCGGTTTTGATGAACTTGACCGTTTTGAGGAGTACTGGTTAGGTATTTTGTAGACTGTCCTTCAGTCGGAACTTATCTAATGTTTTTCTCATGATTAGACTGAGGTTACGGGTTTTGGGGAGGAAGAAAGAGAGGTGAGGTGCCATTTTCATCACGTCTTACGAAGGATACATACCATCAGCATGACTTACCATTGTTGATGTTGACCTTGAGCACTTGGTGGAGGTAGCATTTGTTGAGTTGCTCTACTCTCCCCATCCGTTTCCATGCTGTTCTCTTTAGAAGGAAGTCACCATGTACAGCACACACTTCAGGGCACAGACAGGTAACCCACATTGGGCCAATCAGGTTTCCTCTTCCAGGAATTCGGGATTGGGATTTAGAGCTGCAGGTCAGTTTTCTGTGATGTAACAAGGGACCGGTAGCCGAGAAGCAAGAAAAGCTGGTCTGAAGAGAAAAAAGAATGAATATGACAGAGAGAATGAAGTCAATGGAACAGAGCCAGAGAGGCAGAGAGGGTAAGTCCTTAGACCCAGTCCCTTGAGAGATTCAACTGTACTTCCTGCTTTTGGGTTCCAGGAAATATGTACACAAGCTGACAATAACCTCCACATCCTGCTTTTAAAAAAGTAATTTCTATAGTTTTTGCTAACTCATAATTAATGTTACTTAAAATGTTTTCGGCTAATTTTTAAACCACCTTCGTACAGAAAGCCCAGCTTGCTTTTTCTCAACCTGTGAGATGAGAGTGGGGAGGCCACGAGGAGGGGGAGGTCCCTGCCTCCTGATGGGGGGCATAGCTTTAGAATCCAGGCCTCCCTTACCACCTTTGGGGCCTTAGGTGCGTTATTTAGGCCTTGATCTTGTGACTTAAAAAATCGACATAATACTACCTACTCCGAGGGGCTGTTGTGACAATTACAGGAAGTGTATAAAGTTCTTGGTAGAGTGATTAATGCGTGCGTCTCACCAGCATTTGTAATGCTGCCTCCCCCTCCCGAGTGGCTCCCTCTGTGAAGTGGTCCTTGCTCACCTGGGCAGAACGTCATACACTCAGAAATCTTGTGTATGTCTTCATTACATAGGAGGGGCCTCCCTGTATTACACTTGTTTATGTATTTATCTCTCAAACTAAAGCCTGATTTCATGCCTTACACCCACAGAATTTAGCACAGGGCTGGGTATAAAAAAGGTGCCCAACACATGAATCTATTACTCAGCTCAAATATTTATTGGACAGTTTCTGTCATGCTTAGAGGACAGGACTGCAATTTAGGTGAACATGTAAATAACAGCGAACACACCTGCCAGTTTGCAGCATGTTTACAGTACTTTGTGCAACTGGAGCTTGCAAGCACATGTATGACGTCCAAGGCAGGGTTTTTACCTCCGTATCTGCCAAACATGGACTCTGACTACCAGAGATTAAGTGAGCTGCTTGTAGTCACCAGTCCATGAAGTGGCGGAGAGAGGGCAAATTCAGAGGCCCTGGGAGTCCAAGTTCAGTGCTCTTTGCGCCTTGGAGGCGTCGGTGTGAAGGGCTATTGTCTGCACTGGGTGCCTTTAGGTTAGGATGTGCAAGTGGCAAATGAGAGTTGCTACTAAGGAGAGGAAGGAGAAGAGGGATGCTTCCTTGCTGTGAGGGGCCCATCAAAATTATGGCTTGAAGCTTATTTTTACAGTGCAAGAGCGTACCCCGTCTCAGCTGAGCAGAATCCTGTGAAACACAAGTTTAGCTCAGCAGAATTCATCACCAGCTGAGACTTAAAAATGTATCTGGGCTCTGTACTTATTGAACACACAAAGAGTATGAATATCAAGTTATTCGGCTGTGAAATAATATCAACAAAGTTAGTTATGTTTAATTTAACTGTTGAATGGAGGTTTAGCAATTTGGGACCGAAGCCTCGATGAGGAATGGAGAATGGGCAAATCAAACACTAAATTTCCTTCTCCTAATAGCCCGGGCTCTGCCGAGGGGAAAAAGCTGATCTGTGCTTTCCCACCTCTGCCGATCATCATCAAACACCCGGCTGTACCTGCCTTGGGCCTTTCTATTTTTCCTAACCTCCTCTGGGGAAGAACGAATTGCAAACAATATCAGGTCCCAATGCCCCAGGAGGAACCCTTTGAAAGCCAGAAAGGGTAAAGATCTACTGCCATTCTTTTTCTTAAATAGTTGTCTAGGAGGGCACTTTGGAAACATCTTATCTGTATGTACTGGCATGATACAAACTGTGGGCCAGGAAGAAGCTAGTAGTATGCGTAGGGCTGTATCCCATGGTTGAGAATTATCATCTGTCTTCTGTCATTTGTATGTTCAATGACACAGTGTTCCTTTTCCTGCTTCCCCCTTTATGCCCCATCCCTCCTCCCTCCCTTACTTGTTTCTGATGAAGTAATTCCCATGATTGCCCTGCATGGGAGTCAATAAGAACACCATTGGCACTGGGGGCTGGGCAGGTTCCCATTGTGCAGCTTCCTGTGCATTTTGAAGTGCTCATCTGCCTTGGCCCCTGCCCACCAGAGGTAATAGCACCCCCACAGTCACTGGGACAATGAGAATCACCTCCATAAACTGTCTGGTTGAGAACCAACCACTGCTTGTTTATCTGGTTGATTTCCATAAACTAGGAAGCAAGAGGAGGAAAGAGTCCTTCTGAAAGTTCCCATGGTTTTTATTTAAAGACTAGGGGCCCGGTGCACAAAAATTTGTGCACTTGGGGTGGAGGGAGTCCCTCAGCCCGGCCTGTGCCCTCTCACAGTCTGGGACCCCCTCAGTGGATGTCCTATGATGGCCCCAGTCTGCCAGGTGCCTTTTTGTGTGTGTGTGTGTGTGTGTGTGTGTGTGTGTGTGTGTGTGTGTCACCACTGGGGACCTGCCCCCAGCTGCATCTGAGGCTCGGAGCAGTCCTCCTGTGTGTGTCTACCTGCTGGGGGCCTGCCCCCAGGCACACCGTGGAGGCTTGGAGCAGGCATCCCCTCTATGTTGATCTCTCAAACTCTTGCCCTCCCCTGCATGTTGTTCTCTTTTTTGAGCTGTGGCCAGGGCTGGGTGCTGCCTGGCTCCCAAGCTTGCCTACTGCCCATCTTCCTCCAGCCACCAGAAAGCAGGGAAAACCCCGCCTCGTGGTCAGGCCAGCCTTTT
>PVJC01051524.1:0-11312 GCA_004026665.1 Murina feae
GCCTTTTGAGTTCTTTAACAAACTCATGCCTGCCTCAGACAACCTAAAAGAACTACTCTTTCTAAAGTTTTTCTCTATAAATACTAACTTTAATATTATGCCAAGAAAGAGCTGCTTCAAAAAAAATAAAATCAACTAACTGACTACCTGGAATTCATAAGTACAATGGATAAAAATTAATACACAAATAACAAAAAATAATAATTTCTCCCATCCAGCTAAGTGGTATGTCCTTCTCAAATCAAATCAACAAATCTTCACTGTTCAAGTAGTGGAGAGACAAATGAGAAGAAGAAAAAAAGAAACTGAATTGTATTGAAATGGGTTGAATTATGTCCTCATATTTAGAACTTCTAACCGCCAGTCCATTAGAATGTGATCATATTTGGAGATAGAGCCTTTACAATGTTAATCAAGTTAAAGTGGGTGTCTGGGGTGAGTCTTAGTCCAATATGACTAGTGTCCTTATAAAAAAAACGAAATTTGGACATATGGACACACACACAGAAGATGACATGAAGAGATATAGGAAGATGATGGCTATCTATGAGGCAAGGAGAAAGGCCTGGACTAGATCTGTTCCACACAGTCCTTAAAAGGAACCAACTCTGCTGACATCTTAATTTTGGACTTTAGTGTCCAGAACAGTGAAACAGTAAGTATGTGTTTTATAAGCCACCCCCTCTACGGTACATTGTTACTGCAGTCCCAGCAAACTAATGCATTGTATACTAACAGGCTTACAACTATTTGGAGAAGCTCATAACAAACCACTAGAGTACCAGGAGGATTGCTATGTTGAGGTAGTATCTAACCATTTAAGAGTGTAAAACATTCTGATCGTGGCTGACTTTAAACTACCAAGGCTTTAGCAACCTGAAAGAAAATTTCATCCTCACCAGCCACTACAAGCCAGCTCTAGCACGGAACTAAAATGCAGGCATCAGTACTCACTATCCACAGGTGATCCCAATGTACAGCCAAAGTTAAAGCCACACCTAAAACTTGCAGGGCAGCTTCACAAAAGTAATAAGATTGTTGAGATATATAATATTTTAACATTCAGATGTGGGGAAGGCACACTGCACAATGTAAAAATAGGTTAAGAATGATGGAAAAATAAATGCTGAGTAAACACTAAGACCTAACATTTATTTACTGAGCACTTAATATGTTCCAAGCACTGTTCTAAGCCTATTACATGTATTAACTAATTTAAGCCTCACTGTAACTCCCTGAGACAGTGCTGTTCCTATACACATCTTTTTGAATAAGTAAACTGAGCCATAGAGAAGTTAAGATCCACAGCTAATAGGCTAGGAAGCTGGGATTCTACACAGGCTGTCTGGCCCCAGACTCTGTGCTCAGAACACTGATCTGTGCCTCTCCCATCATGCATGGCATCTCTACAGCACCTGGCAACTGGTCTGGTGTAGCTAGAGCGTGGAGTGAGGGGCAGGAGACTGGGTGGGAGAAAGTCTGCCATACTTCTGGCCTCAGGTATGTTACCTTGCACAATGACTGAGTTTGCAAATCAGATTTTTGTAAAATGGATTATTTTAAATATTTTAATAACTTGTTCTTTAATCACATCAAATTAAATCAGAATTGACAATACCTAGAAGTCTCTAAGTAAAAAAAAAATCACCGTAAAACAAAATCACCACTTCCTTATCTTGTGTCTAAATTCCGATTTTTAAATGATAAGAACAGCTTATCAAGTAAAAAGCACCTATAATCGCTTAAGGCCATCAGCATGACCTAGAACCTCTAAGAACAAAAGCAGAAAATTCATCTAGACACCCTGAGCCCCAGAGAGAACTCTGGAAGATGAAGCTGCACTCGCTACACACCTGGACAACGGGCAGTAAGTCTTCCACTCCTGAGGTTCTAAGAAAGACACCCAATGAACACCTCACATTACCACAGCCCCAGGGAACTACTGAAATTTCAGCACTGTTTTCTACACAGAGCCAATATTTGACTTGACATCGTAGTTTTTAAAAGATCATTCTTTGTATCTATGTGTTTGCAGAGCATTGTAATCTAGCAGCACTTTGACAAAAGTACTATTTTAGTATATAAGATAATGGCAGGAGTGAACAAAACACACAGGTCCCTGAAGTAAAATCTATGCATCATTAGCACAGAAGAAAAGATAAAGTGGAAGGAAATATGCAAACAGGAAGCAAGATGGAAGCTTCTCTCCTTGAAGCACAGAGCCTTAGAAATAATCTAAGGGAGCCTTTTGCTCGGCAGCCCCAGGAAAATGACAGAATGTGAATGTGATGAGAGGCTAAGCTCTGTGTCTCTCTGTAGCGGTAAGTAGGTGGGATGGAGGCAGAATATGACAATCAACCTGCAGGCCAGGCTGTTCCCAGGGCTCTCTGGCATGTACAAGAAATAGGACTTGATTCTGTATGGGTGGGCAACCTCATCTTACTCAATTTAATCACCCACAAGTAAACTTTGTGATATGCGGGGGTTGAGAGTTAAGAGTTACATAAAAGACTGTAAAGTATACTTACCTATAAGGTAATTCATACATAAACGGTACCCTAACTTAGCAACTAAAAATTGCTCAGACTTAAAAGGGGCAGTAATCCCTTTACCAAGTACTTCAAAATCCCCAACATTTCAGTCAGAACCACAACAAGTATTTACATTCTTATGTGCCAAGAAAGCAATGTCTACTTGAACAGTATTAAACACCTGTTCATCCTCAGCTGGTGTGAAACATGAGGCAGAAGAAACTGGGCATCCAAGGAGGAGAGGCAGTGGTCTGACCTAATTCCAGAAAACAGCTCCTCATTAACAAAAAGTCCTCTATAGCCACAATCCCCCCTACCAAAAACCTTTTACATCATTACCCAATACCCACACACATTGCTAGGGTATTACTCTTTCTTTGCTACTCTAGCCAATTACTACAAACTCAGTGGCTTAAAACAACACACATTTACTATCTTACAGTCTGTGACTCAGAATTCCAACAGTGATCTCACCGGGCTAGCCTCAAGGTGTGTTCCTTTCCAGCCGCCCTAGGGAGAATCTGGTTCCCTGCCGGTCCTGGTTTCGAGAGGCAGGCTACCTTCCTTGGCTCGTGGCTTCTTCCTCCACCTTCAAAGCCAGTGTTGGTGGGTCAAACACTGCATCACTGCATCAATCTGAACTCTTCTTCCACGTTTAAAAGACTCTTATAATTAGGCCCACCTGGAAAACCCAGGGTAAGCTGCACATCTCACACATCTGCTTCTCAACTTTCTGTTCAAGCTGTCTGGCCTTGCCTTGGGAGTTCTCTGTCATAGGTCATTCCTCCAGACTCCTCAAATGCTGGTTCTTCCTATTCCACTACTATCAATAAACCTATTACATGTAGACCCCATTTATGCTTTTCAAGTAGAGCTTTTCCATGGCGTTACACTCAATAAAATGCACAAGGAAGTTCCTTGTTTAGATAAGCCCTGTAGCAAACACTTCTGAAGTGTAACTCTCCCTATTAATTTATCAGATTTTTAAATCTGGATTTTCCTATATGTGAGTTAAGCACACCCATTAAAAGTGCTAACTAGATATATAAAAACTATCAGTACCAAAAAACACTACTAAAAATACATTGACATTTCCACCACAGAAGGAATTAGTATATTTTTTAAAAGGAAATCAACACAAAATATATTTCTTTATTATTACAATGACTTCCTCTTTAAATGTTTTCCTAGAGACATTTCCTACTATGTATTTCTAGCCACTACCACAATCTCTGTGTTTATAAAACCAGATAATTTCTTATAAAGAAAACAAATAGGAAATACCTATTATTCTCCTTATTCCAAAAGTCACTTGTGTAATCATTCATTCATCAAGCATTTTTAAGTACCTACTATATGCTAGCTACTATGAGATGTGCTGGGGACACAAAAATCACTAGATATAGCTTCTACCATCAGCCATCCCTTCTCAGTCTTTTTCACAGGAAACGTTTTATCCAACCCTTCCTTAATATCGCTTTCTCTCTGCTGTTTCACCTTGGATTCTCCTTCACTTTCACTTTTCATTACCTTTTTCCCCAAACTCCACATCCGACCTGCCTCAGGCTACCACGCTCACTCTGGCAGAGCAGCCAGCCGAACTAGTTTCTACCCCCTAAAAAAATCACACTCTCTCACTCCTCCATCTGCCTTGCCCAACTCCTCCAGGCACCATTTACTCCATAAGACCTTAATAATTGGCACTTCCATTGTAATTGTTTACTTCCATGACTACCACCCCTTAGACTATAAGAATCTGGAAGGTAAAGATCTTACTCATTTTTACATGTTCACCATCTAGCAGTGAACTCGGCACACAGTAAGCACCCCATCAATATTTTTAAGGATAAATGAATAAATGAATGAATGAATGAATGAAGAATGATGTGCAACTCAGAGAATGTACAAGTTGAGAATCTACTGGAAATATATATTAATATAGATGTTTTATAGGAACAGGAAAGGGATAATCAATTCAAATGTACTGTTAGCTATCTAAATTAAAAAATAAACTTGAAGGAAGAATAAAATACCTTAATTAGAAAAGTGAGCTATTATGAAAAAATGGCAAGTGACCCATCCTCGGGCCATTTCTAGACCTCACATTCATCATTTGTATTTCTCTAAACTCTGGTTCAGATTTTCCTTTTCATTCAAGCAATGGTCCCATTTATGCTGAATTTATCTAAAATGCATACAGAAACACAATGACAAGATAAATGCGACATAGATTGCCCTACACATTTCCCAAACTTAAGTCATTGCCCCTCCACCTTCAAATTGTTGCCACATCCACAAGCATATTATTGCTACATCTGAATGGTTTTTGTTAAATTAACACACAATTACTCAAATATCAACTTAAGATTTTTCTATGCCATACAAATGAATGAAATCACAGATTTGATTCCTAATTGTATGTTTTTAGTACACATTAAAGTAAATATTTAACTATGAAAGTAAAAATATGTTTATTTGTGAACCCGTTAGAATTTTACCAGGTAAGTAAATCAGGTGCAACTCGGCTCTCCCTGTATAACCCACCTACAAACCTCCCTGCTCCGGGGCCATTCCGCTTTCCAATCAGGACTCTGATGTGTGCCCTACTCTCAGCTCTGAATATACTTCATGTTAAGTGTTCAAATAGTTCTGATTTTTAGCTTTAATACCCAATTTCTTTTGTAATAAGCAAAGAAAGAGAAACTTCATAAGAAGGTAGTATACATTCATCACCATGACAGCATTCTGAAGCTTACATTTAATTCCAAAAATATTTATTAAAGTTGCTAAAACGTTTTTTCTTGCAAAAATATTTCAACAGTAGTAGTGGAAATTTCAAAAAAGAAAGTTGAATTACCTATAATATCACCATAATGGTCTTTTTAAAGGAGCCTTTGCTAGCATGGGTGGGGGACTGGACTACATTTGTTTTCTGTAATGTTTCTCTGTATATATTCTCAAGACAAAGAGAAAGAGTAACAATCAAAATAATAAGGTTGATTTCCTAAGATTCAAGCTGAAATCTTATAAACACATTTAAATACAGATAATTAACCTAAGAAACTGATAGTTTATCGTTATTTAGAAATAAAAAATCTACCTTAGTACAAACTTTGACTAATAGTTATTCTAAATTACCCTATGTCAAATTACCATGTGACAAATGAGGTTTCAGTAGCCATTAAATTCAATACGCAGAATATACAAAATCCTTTGGAGACCTCTTGTGGTCAAAGTTAAGAACACACACACAGTATGTACTTTAAAATGTACATTCTATAATCCCAAACCATTCTGCTTTCTTCTATCACACAGCTTTATTATTTCTTCAATATTAGTAAAATATCAACCAATGACTGGGAAAAAAATTGTGCTGTTTTTACCTTCAGGTTTACAGCAGAAGAAAAAGAGATTCTAAGTCTGAGACACAAGGATCTACCTATCATTATTTAAAACAGACAAGAAGATACCACCAAAAACAAAACAACTTTTCTCAAAAAGTCAATGCTATATTGTTTAACAGTTATAGAACAGAATGTTGGCAAGGTATGTTGTTCATATCTACTATTAAAAGCATTCCTATCCCTATTGTTGATTTTTTTTCTTTTCTTTTTTAATATGGCTGTGATTTATATCTCAGGTAGATAAAGGCTAACCCCTAGTGTTTATGGACCCCCTAGTGTTTAGGGGGGAACTAAGGTAAGAGCACACCTCACACAGTTAAGTAAAATAAAGAAATATGAATTAAAAGCATTCTGAATGCTAAAAGTAAATTAAATTCTAAAAGAAAAATAAATTGACTAAAATAAAATTTAGATTATTGAAGTATTTTCAGAATGTCAAGAGATCTAAGTGTAAAAATAATGGAATGCTATCATAACCATGAAGGACTTACTTGGTCCAGTCTTCTAAAAACACATAGAAATAATGAAGTAAGAGGACAACACGACCTCCCCATGAGCCACACCAGGAGCAAGCCAGTGAGTGCCGAGGGGCAGGGAAATGTCAGACAGTTTTTCACTTAATGATGCCATATCTGGGTCTGGGAACCCCAACCCTCAAGAATGGCCCAGTCCATGGGGAAACAGCATAATGGGGCAGGAGGCTACCCGGGGGCCACCCATCCTGGGGCTTACCCTGGATAGCTACCTATTGTAGCTCCTGGGAACTACCCCAGACAGGCACCTCCTGACGCCTAACCTGGTCGTACAGCAACTGCTTATCATCGACCAAATGCACTAGGAGCCTACCCCGGACAACCAAGTGGGTCTGGACTCTGGAGTCTACCCAGTGCCAGCCCCATTGGTGTCCCTGCTGGACCACTGACTGTGCCTTATGAAGTGGCTTTCCCTGGAGGAGTCATGTCTCACATGCTGGTAACAGTTATGGGTACAACAAAACCCAATGCAGATCTGTTTTAGATTTCAAGAGAGGGAATGATGTGGCCTTCCACTTTATCCCGCTTCAATTAAGACAAGAGAGTCATTATTTGCAATTCAAACCTGAAAAATAACTGGGGACAGGAAGACAGATGATTTTCCCATTTGAAAGGGGTAAACCATTCAAAATCCAAGTACTGGTTGAATCCCAGCACTTCAAGGTTGCAATCAATGATGCTCACTTGTTGCAGTACACAGGGCGAAAAATCTCAGGGAAATCAATTATTGGGAATTTCTAGTGACATCAGACTCAACCGTGTTTCACACACTATGATATAATCTTAAAGGGGCAGACACTTTTTTAAAAAATGAAAATGAGAAAGAACCAAGATGGCAGCATGAGGTATATACCTAAATGCGCAGCCTCCACAACCACATTATAAAAATACAGCATAAAGATAAACAGCCATCCTCCAGAACCAAGGGAGGGGAAGCTTTACAACTAGAAGGCAAGAGAAGGAGTGCATTGAGACTGAGTAGAAGTTCCCAGCGCCAAAACTGAGAGGTATGGACGCGCACGAAACAGAGGCGGCGAGGGTGAAAGGGTGGTGGCAGCAGCTCCTGGGTCCATGGCTTGGAAGGAGATTATAAACTCTAGGTTTGCACTGAATGCAATGCGGGCTGTCGGACAACAGGGCGGAAGACCAGTGGCGTTCTAGCGGAGCTGTTCGCAGCAATCACTGACGTGGGGCACCAAAGCCGGGAGAAACCTCAGAGTAGGCGGAGGGGCAGCCATTGCGGGTTGCTCCGCCGTGGTGATTCTGATACCCCGTCCCATTCAACTTACAAACCCGCCCAACCTGTGTGCCTGTCTGCCTGCAGCCTAACCTAACAGACTGCAGTTGGGACAGCACTCCAAAAGTTCCAAACCCCAAACAACAAGGAGAAAGGCCTACAGGTCATTTCCTCCCAGTGATACTTCCCAGTGATAACTACAACAAAACTGTGCACCTAGCCTTCAAAGGCATACAACAAGAGTGTCCACCCCAGGTGATTGGGGAGGCCTAGCACAGAAAGCCACTCTATCAATGCAGGGAAGCAGCCAAAATGCGGAGACAAAGAAACAGTTCACAAATGACAGAAACGGAAGAAAGCAAACTACTGGATGTAAAGTTCAGAACTACGGTTTTAAGGTTTTTCAAGAATTTTCTAGAATCCTCTGATAAACTCAGTAATATTATACAGAGATCCAGCAGCAAATCAAGTCAAAGATTTGAAACATGAAAAAGCAAAGAGCATCCAATTGGAAGAGAAAAAAGAAAAAAGAATCCAAAAATATGAAGATAGTGTAAGGAGTCTCTGGGACAACTTCAAGCATACCAACATCAGAATCATAGGGGTACCAGAAGAAGAGAGAGAGGAAGATATTGAAAACCTATTTGAAGAAATAATGACAGAAAACTTCCCCCACCTGGTGAAAGAAATGGACTTGTAAGTCCAGGAAGCGCAGAGGACCCCAAACAAAAGGAATCCAAAGAGGACCACACCAAGACACATCATAATTAAAATGCCAAGGGCAAAAGACAAAGAGAGAATATTAAAAGCAGCAAGAGAAAAACAGTTAGTTACCTATAAGGGAGTACCCATACGACTGTCAGCTGACTTCTCAACAGCAACCATGCAGGCCAGAAGGGAGTGGCAAGAAATATTCAAAGTGATGAATAGCAAGAACCTACAACCAAGACTACTCTACCCAGCAAGGCTATCATGTAAAATTGATGGTCAGATAAAGAGCTTCACAGACAAGAAAAAGCTAAAGGAGTACATCACTACCAAACCAGGATTATTTGAGAGCAGGATTATTTGAAATGCTGAAGGGCATTCTTTAAGAAGAGTAAGAAGAAGAAAAAGGTAAAAATAAAAAGTATGAACAACAAAGTGGCAACAAATACATATCTATCAACAAATGAATATAACAAGTCAATAGAAATATCTGATAAACAGAATAAACTGGTGAATTGAATATAAGTAAGGGCATAGAAAGGGAATGGACTGACAATTCTCAGGTGGAAGTGGACATGAGGGCTATAGGAAGAGAATGGACAAAAATCTTACATCTATGAATGAAGACAGTGCTGGGGGTAAGGGCACGGGGTGGGGGGGACCAGGTGGAGGGGAGCTATGGGGGTTAAAAAAGGGGAACATCTGTAATAATCTGAACAATAAAGACTTAATTTAAAAAAAAAGAAAAAAAGAAAAAAAATGAAAATGAATATAAACCTTACCCATTTAAAAGTTTCATGCTCACTGTAAGTGAAAATTTTTGCTTTTAGTCAATAACATCCTCCTTATAGAGCATCCATTTAATAAATATTCTAAGAGTTAAAAAAAATAGTGAATTAAAATATAAGTAATGTTTCTTAAAGTGGGTTAAAAAAAAAAGAGGATATTCCCAAATAATATGAGAAACAGCTGTAGATGGGAAAAGACACAGAAAGAAGAATGAGAAGATCCAACATTTTTCTTCTGATAGGAATTCCAGAAGAGAACAGGAGAGAGGCAATATTAAAAGAAATAATAGCTGATAGGAAGAACAAGAATAGTTTCCACTATAGAGAGCTTTCTACGCTACGCACTTTACATATATTAATCACAACAATCCTATAGGGATAATCCTCTTATTATCCCTATTTTAAAGAAAAGGAAACTGAAAGACAACACAGTTGGGTAATTTAGCCAAAGTCACCAAGAGGAAGGGTCAACTCTCCAACCCAAAGCCTATGTAATAGGAGTCACCTATCTCACCACTTAACTTCTGAATCTCCACTACTCCACTCTGTCCATAAATAGAGATTAGCTGTAGACACTGCACAGAAATGTGGGTTTACTTTTGACTTCACTTAGTCTTATGTGCAAACAAAATAATTTAAATGTGGTCACTAAACACAAGAAAAATTACATACCTCAATGATAACCAGAGAAATACAAATTAAAACAAGACAAAGGCAGCCATGAAATTTGGAAAACCCACATATGGCACCCAACTATCTTTAGTATGCCAAATGGCTTTTAAATCTCATTTGATGAATAAACATTGAAGAATATCACCAGGCAATGCTGTCTGTCAAACAAATAATTCAGTTCTGGCAATGTCTTTGTGGAATGTTTTGATATTTTATTAAATTTTGCCTTTATTGTTTTATAAAAATAAGTAGAAATCAGAAATGAAAGTGTTGACTCAACTGATCCTTGAACAACATAGGTTTGGACTGCACAGGTCCTCTTTTATTTATTTACTTATTTATTTTCATTTTTATTTTTTTAATTTTACACAGGTTCCCTTATACATAGATTTTTTTCAATGAATAGAGGCAGTCTCCATATCAGTAGGTTTCACATCCATGAAGTCAATCAGCTGAGGATCAAATATGGTATTTTCAATCCACAGTTGGAATCTGAGGACGTGGAGGCCCAACTGTATGCATTGTTTTGCACCATTTTATATAAGGGACTTGAGCATGCGTAGTTTTTGGTAACCATGTGAGGCCCTAAAACCAATCCCTCCCAGATTCAGAAACTTAACCAACTTGTTAAGTTTGGGGGGATCAAAAGTTATACAGTACATAGATTTTCGACTATATAGCAAGGGTGGGGTGTCAGTACCCCTAATCCCCAAGTTGACCAGGGTAAACTATATATCTGAGTTAAGTAAATATACACAGTTATTTTCATAAAAATATGAACAAAACCAAAGACATGAAGTATTGGAAATAAAGTTTTAGAACATTATCTTTTAAAAATTTTTAGAGATTTTAACATTTTTAGCTCTATGAAAGCAATATCTCTTAGAAGTCTACTATCTGACTTTTAATTATAAAGTCTGACAGACATAGACCACAACCACATCTTCGTCCTCCATATGCCACAATGCCTACCTTATACACTGCCTCATAAATAAGAAGTGTGACCTTATATCTAATAAATCAAACTCATGGACATGACCACAAATTGACACTTGTAGCACAGATAAGACATTTTCAAAGATACATAAACATTCTCAGAAATGAACTCTTAAGTTATCTCCAAAAACTGAATGTTATTTATCAAATAATATCATTAAACTCCTTTAATAAAATCAACTTCTAAAGGCCTACATCAAGCTGATATTATAGGTAATTCTGTTTTTCTTTAAAACTTTTTTTCGGGCAATGGAAGCTAAAGGGAAAATAAACAAATGGGACTATATCAAAATAAAAAGCTTCTGCACAGCAAAAGAAACCATCAACAAAACAACAAGAAAGCCCACTGCATGGGACAATATATTTGCCAATGATATCTCTGATAAAGGTTTAATCTCCAACATTTACAGGGAACTCATACAACTTAACAAAAGGAAGATAAA
>PVJC01051525.1:0-11453 GCA_004026665.1 Murina feae
TATGTCTGCTCCTGGGGTGCAGGTGTGGGGAGGGGACACCCCCTTGCCTGCAAAACACCCCGAGAAGGGGACACCTATTTCCCAGGTGGAAAAGGGGAGAGAGTGTTTGCCAGGATCCTAAGCCTGGCTGCCTGAGGGCTGTTGTGGGGGCTCCCCCAGTCTCCTCCGTAATCCGCTGTGGGGAGCCCCTTCCCGTCCCCGAGTGCCGTCCTGGCAGGTCTCACTGCTTTCTCGTCGCGGGAAGTCACTGAAGCGAATCCAGACCTTTTCAAACTGTTTCTGTAAATGTTTCCAACTCGTCCTGGTCACGTGGGGGCCACACGCTCACCTGAGGGACGTGGAGCGTGGCTATGCATGTGTGCACATGTGCATGTGTGTGCATGTGTACATGTGTGTGCGCATGCATGTGTGCATGCTGGCAGTGCGGGACAGAGGTCACACCTGCCCTTGCACGGCTCTAGAATCCCATGTCTGGAGCTGGGGACCTAAAGAAAGCGGGGCTCATGGGCTGCATTCAGCCCTTGGCAATAATTCCGGCAGCGGGGGCAGCAGGGCAGTCAGCAGGCAGAGGGGGCAGTCAGTGGGCAGCGGGGGCAGCGGGGAAGCGGGCACGTGCCCACCAGGGCTCTCGGTTGTGAGCAACAGGCCGACTGGAGTCGGAAGCGAGTTAATCCAAGGACGTGGCCACCTCGAGGCCCTGGGAAAGCAAAGCGACCAGCGTGTGAGCCGCACGGGAAACCACAGCCAGGACTGTGCTGACCTTGGACATGTCAGCCTGGCCGGGGCCCTGCTGTGAGAGCCCCCCATGGAGGCTGCAGTGTGATGGAGCCGCTGCCCCTCCTTAGAATGAACCCCCACTTCCTCCCTTTGCACCGTCAGCTGCCAAGTCAGAGGCTGGAGTGAGCCCCCCGACTGCCAGAGCCGAGCTCTGGGCTGAGGTCCTGGAGCCAGAGGGAGGGGAGCAAGGACGGTCTGTCCTGGTGGGGGGCTCTGTGTCCCCCAGATCCTCTGTCCCGAGGGGAGGAGACTGGCTCTGTGTCCCCCACCAGCACAGAACGAGGTGCTGACACTGCTGGTCCAAGGCGTGTGGTGACCGCCTGCCCAGGTGGCCGGTGAGACACCTGACATCACCTGTGACTGTCACCTGACATCACAAAGGGACACCGAGATGGGGTTGAGCCCAGCTGGGCAGGGGCTCTGGTTGCCTGGTGGGTCCCTGTAAGGGAGGCAGATGCTGCTGTGACAGGGAAGCAGCGGTGGGAGGGGTGTGAGGTCCGGGTGGGGGGTGGGGGCGGGGGCAGGAGTGCAGGGACTGCAGCGGCCAGAAAGGCAGGGCCAAGCCTCCCCCCGCAGCCTCCAGCAGGACCCCGTGAACCCGGAGTCTGGCTGATGGTCTGGCTGCAGAACTGTCAGAGGACGTGTGTGCCTTGCGCTAAGCCCTGGCTTGTGACAGTTTGTTGCAGCGGCCGCAGGGCCCTGACCCCGGTGCACACGTGTGGGATGGATGAGAAGGAAGAGTGATTTTCCCTGGTTTGCAGGGCGCAGCGCTGAGTGCAGAGGGGCTGGGGGGAGGGGTGGGAGGAGGAAGGAGAGCTGCTCCCCCCCCCCCCCGCGGCCTCGGTGACCCTGCTGGGGGGCAGGCATCTGCAGAGCCTGTCTGTATCTCCTGCCTCGGGGTTAAGCAAGGAAAGCGCAGCCCGCGATGGGGCCACTTGGAGGCAAGAAGCCACTTGCAGGCTTGTGATTGAAAACGACTCAGGCTCGGAGGCTGCGGTGAGTGGGGGGAGCAGCGTGCGGCCAGGACAGCGGTGGAAGTGGCTCTCAGGTCAGAGGGAGAGTTTATCGCACGCGGTTCTGTGCGCCTCTTGGGGGGTGGGGAGACCTCAGTGGTTGGAGGAGGGAGTTCTCTCCCTGGGCTCAGGGCTCGGGGTGCAGGTGCCTGGGTGCTCAGCCTCATGGCTCCCTCTCTTCTCCTCCATCCCCCAGGGTTCCTGCTGCTGGGGGTGTGGGAAGGCCAGGTGGGCTAATGGTCTGTGCTGAATTGCAGGGCACGTGAGCGGGTGGGGCTTCCTGTAGATTCATTCCAAGCACCAAGACCCTGACCGTCTCTCTCCTATGCAGGTGGGGAGAATACGGCCTTTTAATGAAGCATCTTGGCCCTGGCAGATGTTGCTCAGTGGATAGAGCATTGGCCTGTGGACTGCAGGGTTCCGGGTTCGATTCCCGGTCAGGGCTCATGCCTGGTTGCAGGCTCGATCCTCAGTGTGGGGTGTACAGGAGGCAGCCGATCCATGATTCTCTCGCAGCATTGACGTTCTCTCTCTTTCCTCCTCCCTTCCTCTCTGAGATCAATAAAAACATTTAAACACACACACACACACACACCCAAGTATCGTGTAAAGTGGTGGCTCCAGTTTGGCAAACTGCGTATTTGAAAGGAATGATCGCTTCGGGGTCTGGGAGGGAGGGGACCTCGGGTGCTCACGGCACCTGGTACTGACCCTGACCTGGCCGCTGGCCCCCACCCTGTCAGAGGCCGGGCTGGCCCCACGGCTTCTCCATGTGACCCCTTGTCCTGGTTATGAGGGGCAGTGAGCTGTGCGATCATTTGCTGGACCTGCGACCTCCCTGTTCCAGTGGAAGCTCCCGGGGGAGCCCAGGGCCCCCGCGCCCGCCCCGCCCCGCGCCCGCCCCGCCCCACGCCCGCCGCTCCTGCTGCATGTCGCGTGCCCTGCTGTCTTCCCACCGAGGTCACCGTTTCTCCAGCCTCTGACTCCACGTCTCTGCCTGCTTGTGCACCGTTTACACCGGCCGTTAGAATTCAGCCAATGCTGGTCGTGGTCCCCCTACCGGTGGGGGTGAGGGAACCCCTTCTATGTGAGGGGGAGCCACACGGCACCGCAGAAGGGGCCTCTCTCCTCGCTTACTTATTGGGTGGCTTCTCTGCTTGGTGAGTTTGGGGAGGAAACCGGCCCTACAAGTCCCCGCTTTGGGGATCTGCCTGCTTCCCAGGCTCAGCCGCAAGACCTCTGCCCTGTGCTGGGCCGGGCCCGGTTCCTGCTGAGCCTGAAAGATGATGCTGAGTCAGCCGGGGTCGGGGTCGGGGCTCTGTTCTGAGGCCCCCAAGGCAGCACTCCCCCGAGCCAGCGGGTCTGTGAGGTGCCGGCGTTTGCTCTTCCTCCCTAACCCTGTGTCTGCGCCTTTATGGTCCCCTATGTGGTCCAAGGACAAACAGGTCATCTGTTGGGCCCTGGAACCCCCGGGGCCTAGAGCAGAACCTGGCACAGAGTAGCTACTCAACTTAGTGTTACTTTTTAAGTGATCGGATGCATAGATGAGTGAAATCCATGCTTAGTATTATTTGCAAACAGCAGGTCTCACACGTCGGTTCAATAAGTTGTGAGATCTGTGCAGTCGCTACAGAATGGGCAGCCTTGTGTGGCCGGCGTGGCTCAGGGGTTGAGCATCGACTGACCTATGAACCAGGAGGTCAGGGTTCAATTCCCAGTCAGGGCATAGGCCCGGATTGCAGGCTCGATCCTCAGTGTGGGGCATGCAGGAGGCAGCAGATCTGTGATTCTCTCTCATCATGGATGTTTCTATCTCCCTCTCCCTTCCTCTTTGGAATCAATCAACAATATGTATATACAGCCTTTTCCTAGGTCCTGTTGTCTGGATGGGTCCAGGTAGTCAGCACAGACCTCGGGTGAGTTGCCGAGTCCGCAGGGAGTGAATCTGATGTGGAGTTATTCGTGTTTATTGTTCCCGCAAATGTCACTGCCAACGGAAATGTCAGCCCCATAGCCAAGAAGCCAACGAGACCCCGATCCCCTTCGCACTCGCGCGAGGAGCCAGGCCCGGCGGACGTTGCCTGTGAAGGCGGGAGGAAAGGGGCTTGGCGCTCAGTTCTCTTCCTCCATCCGGTGGGCCGCTGACACAGCAGAGGATCGACTCTTCCAATGCAGACTCCGTGCTGATTCCGAGCGACCGCCCCGGCTCGGCGCTCACCGCCTCGACGAGCCAAGTTCGACGGAGATTTGGAATCAGCGATGTTGGGGGACAAATCGATCTGAATTAGGCATTTCCCAGAGCGACACAGTGTGTGTGTGCACACGTGTCTGTGTGTGCATCTGTGTCCTGACTGAGGGTGAGGGGGCCCCTGTGTGGGTACGAGCGTTTCCCAGCTGATGGATGGATGGGTCTTGGTGGAGCCATTGGCGAGGCAGGCTCCTTTCCCGGGAAGGATGAAGACGGGCACCGCAGGAAGTTGTGGGTCATTTCCTTGAAGAACTCTCTAGAATTTCAGGAAACGGCGTTGGGGGAGATGGCGTGCAAGGTGGCAAAGCATTTTCTATGTCCTTGGAGACCTCCCAAACTGGGTACAAAGCGCACAATTTCCCTTTTTATGAAGAGAATGTGCCAAGAACAGCTGTGCTTGTCCGTTGGCTTTGTAGACTGTGCCACGGATTCAATGTGTGTGGTCCCCCCAACCCCTGTGACCCCCAATAGGGTGGCGTCAGGAGGTGGGGCCTCGGGGGGTGATTAAGGTTAGATGAAGTCATGAGGGTGGCGCCCTCATAAATGGGATTAGTGCCCTCACAGACAAGACCCCAGGAGCTCCCTCAGCCCTTCCACCAAGTGGGGACGCACAGAGAACCCGGCCGCCCCTGAGCCGGGGTGAGGGCCTCACCCCCGCGAGTCTCCCGCGTGTGACCTGGAGCTCCCAGCTCTGACGTGTGCGAGATGCCTGTTGGTTGCTAAAGCCGCCGGGTTGCTGGCTTTGCTGTTGCCGCAGCCTGAAAGGACCACGGCGAGTGTGTATGTAGCAAGGAGATGCACCAACGACGCCCCCGAATTCTGGATGTTCGAGAGACATAAAGCCCAAAACTCCGTGGGGAATCTAAAGCGTTAGGTTAAACGCGTCCTCATTGCAGTTAACAAACAGGAAGGCGTTGTCCTAGACTGACCAGCCCCAGGGGCACCGCCTGCCAGGACCCAGGGGACAACCTGTCTCTCCTCTTCACCCAGGTGATCGGATGCGGGGAATCTCGCCTGCGGAGCTCAGTCGCAGGCCTTGCTCCCCTGAGCAGAGGGGAGGCGAGGAGGGGGGCGAGGAGGGGGGAGTGGGGGAAGGATTTGGGAAACCCCTCACATAGGACGGTGGGATCTGACTGACGGAATCACGGGAGGGGGAAGGGGTTGCCATGCACAGCCGCAGGGCCCAGATGCCACTCTGGCCGCTGCTCTCGGAGGAGGCAGGGAGGCGCCAGCTCCCACAAGAGCGCTCGGGCTGGAAGCAGATGTGCTCGCCGGCACTATGGCAACAGGACGGACCCGACACGAACGGCTGCAGCCCGCTCCCTGCGTCCCTGGCGAGCTCGCGTTCAAGGTCAAGTTAACAATGCGCATCTCCCCTCGTGCTGTTGACAATGAGTGACAGCAAGTCGTGGGTCAGCGGGGCCGCACAGACGCGGAGCCTGCGAACAAAGGGGCTGAATGGGGTTGAAAACAAATACGTGTCAGTGCCTGGGGGAACATTCCAGAACCAAGTACACAGAGACAGACATCTGTGCGTGTGTGCACACGTATTCCATGTGTAGCTTCCATGCTATGCTTTTGCCCGAGTGTCTGACTGTGGCTTTGCAGCGTGTTGACAAAACCAGGAAATGGGCCAACATGTTATTTATCTAAATCCAATGGAGGCTTGTCATTGATCTGGTGACAGTAAGCGTCAGCCCGCTCACCTTGACCTGTCGTGGTGGTTCATCTCTCCCCATGGTCCCCCGAGCCGGTCAAAACAGGTCGACACAGTGATCCCATGCGTTTCACCAGACGCCCCTGAGGGTGCGGAGGTATTTTTTTATTTATTTACCAGAGGCTCGATGTATGAAATTTGTACAAGAGGCTCAGCCCATTGCAGCCCTGGCTGCCTCATAGCCCCGCCCACTGATTGTTCTGGAAGGTCGTTCCACCGACCAGTCTAATTAGCATATTATTAGCTCTTTATTATATAGGATTTTATTCCTCAGCTGAGGATATATTTTTATTGATTTTAATGAGAGAGGAAGGCGGGGGGGGGGAGAGAGAGAGAGGGAGAGAGAAAGATGTAAAAAATTGATAGGTAGCCCTAATCGGTTTGGCTCAGTGGATAGAGCGTCAGCCTGTGGACTCAAGGGTCCCAGGTTTGATTCTGGTCAAGGGCATGTGCCTTAGTTGCAGGCACATTCCCAGCAGGAGGTGTGCAGGAGGTGACTGATCCGTGTTTCTCTCTCATCGATGTTTCTAACTCTCGATCTCTCTCCCTTCCTCTCTGTAAAAAATCAATAAAATATATTAAAAAAAATTTGATAGGTGGTCTCCCATTTGCACCCTAACCAGGGATTGAACCTGAAACCTAGATATGCGCCCTGCCCAGGAATCGAATCCACCACCTTTTGGTATAGGGGACGACGCTCTAACCACAGAGCCAGCTGCCCAGGGCCAGGTGATGAGCTCTGAACCCAGGAGGCCTGTGTGGTGAGTCTCTGATTCAGTCTCCATGGCCACATCATGCCCCAGTGATGGCCATATTTTGGCTGTGGTTCCCATTCGTTCCTCAAGGACACCTCAAATAAGCAAGCACCATTAGCAAAACCAGAGCCAGCGCAGGAGGCTGGTACGCCCCCAGCCTCATCCCGCTGCTCAGGGCATCACTACTTCTAAGCGCCTCTGTATGTCCGTTGACCTGGGGGCCTGAGAGCCACAGAAATCTTCTGCCCATGCCCCTCGGCATAAGGATTCATGTTTCCTGGTTGCAGGTCTGCAGGCTCCCCCTCCCCCTCCCAACACCTGGGCACTCAACGGCATCCGAGCGGCACCCTCTCTCCCGGCCGCGGGCCAGCCCGCGGTCTCATCCGACGTTATTTACTCTGCACAGCAGTTTCGATCTCAAATCATCCTTGCGGCGGCCTCCGCTTTTTCCAGCTGCCTGAGACTGATCTCACCTCCCAGGACCAGTAAGTGACGGATGGGCCTCTGCCTCTTCCAAAATTGCCCCCCTAAAGGGTTATTGATGCCTCAGAGAGGAAAAATCCCAGAAAAGACAGGATCCCCAGCCGCACCGGAGCTGCCTTTTAAAGCTCAATCTATAACAGTAAGAGCTTGATCTATAAAGGCAACAGGCACAGCGGAGAGAACGGTGGAAGTTAGTGGAGAAAGAGAGAAATGGCTTCATGATGGGAACAGGAGGCGCCATAAAGGCTCTCCTAACGGCCTGGGGTAGCGCGCGCAATGCTCGCCAACTCCTCGCCCCGGCAGCCGGCGGGCTGTTCCTCTTCCTCGCGCTCCACACGGTCTAGGCCGCGGTTCTCCTTGCCAGCGGCGGGCAGCCGGCCCTGTGGCCTCGCTGTGGTCCGAGAGGACGGTGCCATGTGCAGCACTAACTGGGGTGGGGCTGAGTCAGGGCCAAGAGGTGCCTCCTGCGTGGCGTGGGAAGGGGATGTGTGAGGGGCAGGACCTCACAGCCACGCGAGCCCAGCCCGCCTGTCACCAGGTGGAATGCGCGGGGGTTCCCACCCGGCGCGCTCAGGGCTGAGGTGTGCCGGATGCAGTTCACGGAACATGGGGCTCTGTCCTCAGATAACACTTTCCATTCCAGGCAGAAAATCTGCTTTGGGACATTCGTTGATTTTCTCTGAATGGATGGTGGGGCTGATTTTATGGATCAACTTGACTGGATCGTGGGGGTTCTGGGTCGTCGGTGAGGGTGTTTCCCGGTGAAATCAGCATTGGACTCGGCCACACTCCGCTCAGCAGTTCGCCCTCTCCCATGCGGGCGGGCCTTCCCTAGCCGCCTGAGGGCATGATCAAGGCAGAGAAAGAATTCCTTCCATCCGCCTGGTGGGCTGAGCTTGGACACGAGCGTCCCCTGCCCTTGCTGCTTCCGGTCCTCAGGCCTCTGGACGTGGACTAGTCCCAGGCTTTCCTGGGTCTCCGCCTCGCAGGGAGGAGTGCTGGCTGCATGAGCGCCACCGTGGCCGTGGGCAGGACAGCCAACTGTGAGGAGGAGGGGCAGTCCCTGGGCTCGTGGGCATGGACGTTAAAGAACGACTGGCGGCCACTCACGGAGGGACAGACCAGAGCCACTGCGAGACACACGTTTCGTGGGCGTCCTGAGCCCAAGGTCTCCCTCAGGCCCTCCGAACACAAGGGTGCCCCTCTGGGCAGGAAAGGGTTCTGTGGGGAGCAGAGACGCCTTACATTTTTAATCCTGGCCGGCAACCCACCTGGAGCACAGAGGGTGCTTGATCCACTCCTTGTTGAGTAAGGACACAGATGGATCGACCTCTAGGATGGCACCCAGCACAGTGTCCCTGGGGTAAGCCTTACAGAAGTGACTGCTCCGCTGTGAGAATGGCCGGGCCTCTCTGTCCCATGAACCAAATGAAACTGTCTCGAGCATCTTGAGAGGAAAGGATGTTGTGTAGCTAAAGGTTATTCCCACATTACATAGGCACCCACGGGGATTCTGGACGCATCCGGGGCCCCGGGGCGCTGCTCCGACACCGTGTCATTGGCTGTTACGTGTGGAGTCCCTCTGAGTCGGTCCCGACCCTGCGCTGGATGCTGAGGGCTGACTTGCTTGTGGAAATCTCATGTTGCTGACCTCTGGGGCGCATGAAGGACCCTGGGGAGCCCTGCTTCCCTCCAGGATGGATCGCGGATGCGTCTCCCCCCCAGACATTTGCATTTCACTCCGGCGCTGGTTTTCTGTATCACGTGATGGGGCGGGGGGAGTGGGAAAACGTTCATCTCACGCGAAGGACAGTTTACCTCTGTGCTTTCATCGGACTCAAGTGTTTGCTCAAAGCTCTTGACACTGAGATCTCACAGGGTTCGGCCGAGCTTCACAGAAACGGAAGAGGCTGAAGCTCACGGTGTGAAGATGGGGGACCCCCAGGAAGGGCGTCTCCCTCCACAATGGGAGGGGACCCCAGTGGGAAGTCCTGTTGAGGATGGATGAGGCCGCTCTGGCTCTGCTGGAGAAATACTTAGGGAATTTTTATGTATTGATTTTTTTGTTAATCCTCACCCAAGGATATTTCCCCATCGATTTTTAGGGAGAGATGGGGAGAGAGGGAGAGACAGAGAGAAACATCGACGTGAGAGAAACACATTGATTGGCTGCCTCCTGCACGCGGCCTGACCAGTGCCCGGGCCAGGGAGGAGCCTGCAGCCACAGTATGTGCCCTTTGGACCGCAGGGCAATGCTCCATCCACCAAGCCAAACCTGCCAGGCCACTTAGGGGATTTTTTAAAAATTACGAAAGAATCCAGCACTCACAGAGTCCAGGAAGAGCACCTCCTGCCGAGGGCAGACTGGAGAGCCTGTTACCCAAAGCAATGGGGAGAGCACCCAGCAGGTCTTCCTGTATCTGAGGGAGAACGTCAGCCCTAGACCGAATGCTGCACTCATCGAACCTGGCAGGTGTCGCAAGCAAGACTGTAAAAGAGTGAGCTGTTTCTCAGTAAATGTTATCACCCGAAAGGGTAACATGTACTAGCAGACTGTCTCACATCTAATGTGAGAAGCAGAAGATATGACACATGAGGAGGGGAAAAATCAATTAAAGTGGATCAGGGACTCATGTAGACTGAGGGGTTAGCAGACAAAGACATGGAAACAAGGACTGGACCTCCATTGTAGGCTCAAAAACACTAAGTAAAGACATACAAGAGAGAACATAAAAGGACTCACATCAGATTTCGAGAGCTGTAAGCTGCATTGCCCGAGGTACATTTACTAGGGGATAAATCGCCGGTGGAGAGCGCAGCAAGGACATTAGTGAATGTGAAGACGGCGATAGGAACCATCTAAATAAGACGCAGAAAACGGAATTTAAAAAAGGTCATCAGGTAGCTGATGTGAATACCTGGAGGTTCTGAGGGCGAGAAGGAAGAGGGTGAGGCAGAAAACGTATCTGGAGAGACGACCCAAATTCTTCCAAATCTGATGCAAATTCTAAACCCACAGATCCCGAAAGACCAACAAGCTTAGCCAAATGTGAAACACATGGAACACATTTTTGTTACAATAAACTAAGGCAGCCCTGACTGGTTTGGTTCAGTGGATAGAGCGTCAGTCTGTGGACTGGAGGGTCCCAGGTTCGGTTCGGTCAAGGGCACAAAAACAAACAAACAAACAAACGAACAAACAAACTAAGGCACGTCACAGTCAGCTGTTCAGAGCGAGTGATAAAAAGAAAGACCGGAAGAGGAGTCAGAGAGAAACTGCAGGACAAAGACAGACAAAGGCGGGGAAGGTGGCGGGTCTGCGGCTGAACGCAGTGCAGTCAGGAAGACGGTGGAGCCGTGATTTTAAACACGGAAGAAAAACGTTGTCAGTCTAGCAGTATATACCCAGGGAAAGGACGCTTACAAAATAAGGCAAAATAAAGACTCTCCCAGACAGGAAAGGGCTGAAATAATTCATCACCAGCCAACGCATGCTAAAAACTAAAAACAGGAGTCCTGTGGACAGAAGGGAACTGATCCCAGATGGAAATACAGATTTACATGAAGAATGGAGAGCATCAGAAGTGGTCAGTACATGAATGAATGTGTGTTTTTTACTATTTAAATGCCTTTAAAAGGAAACTTTAAAAATAATAGCGATAGAGCTGGAGATTATAATATAGATAAAGCGCAAAAGAAGGCTGGGAGGGGGGAATTCACGTACACTTTCTGAAGGTTCCCATCCCCACATGGGGTGGGTGCTAGCATTGAATGACACATGGGGTGGGTGCTAGCATTGGATGACACATTGAGTGGGTGCTAGCACCGGATGACACATGGGGTGGGTGCTAGCACCAGATGACACATAAGGTGGGTGCTAGCATTGGATGACACATGGAGTGGGTGCTAGCACCGGATGACACATGGGGTGGGTGCTAGCATTGGATGACACATGGAGTGGGTGCTAGCGCCGGATGACACATGGGGTGGGTGCTAGCACTGGGTGACACATGGGGTGGGTGCTAGCACTGGGTGACACATGGGGTGGGTGCTAGCATTGGATGACACATGGGTTGGGTGCTAGCACCAGATGACACATAAGGTGGGTGCTAGCACCGGATGACACATGGGGTGGGTGCTAGCACCGGATGACACATAAGGTGGGTGCTAGCACCAGATGACACATAAGGTGGGTGCTAGCACCGGATGACACATAAGGTGGGTGCTAGCACCGGATGACACATAAGGTGGGTGCTAGCACCGGATGACACATGGGGTGGGTGCTAGCACCGGATGACACATGGGGTGGGTGCTAGCACCAGATGACACATAAGGTGGGTGCTAGCACCGGATGACACATGGGGTGGGTGCTAGCACCAGATGACACATAAGGTGGGTGCTAGCACCGGATGACACATGGGGTGGGTGCTAGCACTGGATGACACATGGGTTGGGTGCTA
>PVJC01051526.1:0-11421 GCA_004026665.1 Murina feae
AGAGACGGGAGCTGCACCTCCCTGCTCCCCATCAGTTATTTCCCAAAGCTGGTGGTTTAAACTCACAAACTGCCTGGTACTTGCTGTTAAGCCCTCACCTGAGGATACTTCACCTGAGGATACTTCCGGTGATTTTTAGAGAGAAGAGAGAGGGAGAGACAGAGAGAGGCACACTCCCTGGTTGCCTCCCACACGGCCATGACCTGAGCCTGCAACTGGTACATGCCCTTGACCGAACCGAACCCTCCAGTCCTCGGGCCGACGCTCTGTCCACTGAGCCGAACCGGCCAGGGTGCTGACAGCCCCGGGTCTGCCTGCATCAGGCCCTGAACCGAGAGCTTTAACATGGCTGCTCTGGCTGAAGCCCTGGGACCCCGGCAGCTGGAGGCACCGTCCTCGCCTCTCCCAGGCCCTCGCCCGCCAGCGGCAGCGGGAGATGGAACTCAGGAGCCCCAAGCGCAGCGGGCCTCGCGGGATCCCCACTGTGGCTGCACCGCTGGGGGGCGGGGGCTGGAGCTGGGGGCCACCCCAGCAATTCCTGGGGAGCAGGGAGCCGACTGACGGGCCCCCCTTGTCACGCCCTGTCGCCGACCAGCCCTTGGCTCTCCCCCACATGCGCAGTGATCATCACGGCCTTTGACCTCACGGACGTGCAGACCCTGGAACACACCAGGCAAGTCTGGGCTCAGAAACCCACCTGGATGGGCTCCCCAGTCGGGACCGCCGCGGCAGGTGCGAGGGAGCAGCTCGCTGGCCGGGCCCTCGTTACCCCGTAAGATTTACACCAGCGCGGACGTGCTCAGGGGCCTGCACCTGCTTTGACGCTTGGCTGTTGCCACCTAGAAGCCTTCATGTGGGACGAAGGGCCTCGCAGGGTCATGCCCCTGGGCCTGCCAACTGCGTGGCCGTCCTGTCGGAGGGACGTGCCTGGCACTGCCGTCTGGGACAGGGATCCCAGCCCTTCTCAGCGAGCGTGGGTCAGGCAGCCCCCCAGCTCAGTCCTCCCGCCTGGGCAGCTGCATCTGTACCCCCAATGGCCTCTCTGGGTGGGCAGGGCTGTCCCTCAGACGGTGCCCCCGCCCCTGTGCGTCCCAGGCAGTGGCTGGAGGATGCCCTGAGGGAGAACCAGCCAGGCTCCTGCTTCATCTTCCTCGTGGGGACCAAGAAGGACCTTCTGGTGAGCAGTGTGTGTGTGGGGGGGGTGCCCGGGGAAATGTGTCCGCTTCCAGCCCAAGCCCGGGATGGAGGGCAGCCTCGGGTGGTTCCGTGAGGATCTGAAGGCTGCAGGCCCGGGACCTGAAAGTTAGGGGTGCTCCTCTCAGGGGGCACGGGGGCTGGCACTCAGACTTGCCCGGGGCTGCTGGGGTCTCACCCCTGCCCTGGGGCCGCCTGCCCAGGGTAAAGGAGGCCCAGCGGGAGGCGGCAGCCACCTCCCCAGCGTCTCCTAGAAGGACCGCTCTCCCAGTCCAGGGCAGCGTGTGAGCAGGCGGAGGGGGCGGCCGTGCACCTGGCCAACGAGATGCAGGCCGAGTACTGGTCGGTGTCGGCGAAGACGGGTGAGTGGGCTCGGGGCCGACTGGCTGGAGGAACAGGTTGTGGGAAGCCCCGGGGCAGGTGGCCAGGCCCGGGCACCGCCCTGTCCCAGCTCCCACCCCGAGGCGCGTGGGTCACAGCCGTCGCGTCTCGTGGGCTCGCAGGGGAGAACGTGACGGCCTTCTTCAGCCGCGTGGCCGCCCTGGCGTTCGAGCAGTCGGTGCTGCAGGCCCTGGAGAGGAGGAGCGGCTGCCGGCTCCAGGTCGGCGACGGAGACCTCGTCCGTGCGTACAGGCCGCGCGTGGGGGCCGGAGGCCGGCTGTGGCCTCCAATCCACCTCCGCCATCCCCCCGCCCCTCGCTCGGAACGTCCTTCCTCCCGTCACTGACCCCAGGCCCGCAGCCTCCCAGACCCCTTCTGCCAGCTCAGACCCCCTCGCTGCTCCCGTCCGCCGGGCAGTCTCCCCACGGGCGGGCTGGGCACCCAGACTCCACAGTGTGCCCTGGCTGTGGCTCTCCTAGTATCTACCATCACCCGTCACCCGGACTGTGTCCCCGTGCTCAGCCTCGAAGGAGGCCTTGAGGCCCGTGGCCTCTGACCAGCCGTCACCAGAGGGCATCAGGGGTGGGGGGCCCCTGTCCCGTGTCCCCGCAGGTGCCTGGTTGATGCCAAGTGACTCCTCTCCTTCCAGGGATGGAGGGAAGTCCCTCTGAGACCCAGGGGAGCGAGAGGCCCTCCGGCCTGGGCTGCTGTTAGCTGGGGTCTGTGTCCACCCTCGACACACACGTGGGCAGCGCCGTCGGAGACCGCGGAGGGGGGACTCGGACCCTGAACTCCGTGACACATCTGTGCACGTACCACTCCCGCTTCTCTCCAGAGGAAAGTGCTCACTGGCTGCCTCGGCCCGCACTGCCTGACTGGGAGGAGGGGGGGCACCATGCTGCCACCTGGAAGGCCAGGCTCATCTGCAGACTCACCCGTCTGCCCGGCCTTGAGAAACCTCAGACCACAGACACAGGACACGTGTGCCACGGCCCTCAGCACACGTCAGCACCTGCACATGCCCTCAGCCTCTCCTGGTGAGCAGGGCCTGGCGGCGTGGGCACACAAGGACCACCTGCCACCCCGCCTGGAACTTCCCTGGGCAGCAGGACTCCCACTTGTGGGTCCCCTGTCCAGTCCCTCTGCCAGAGCCATGCAGGGTCCCCGGGGGCCTTGCCTCTCTCGGTAACCCCTCCTCTGGAGGAGGACGGGTGAGAAGCCCTCTCTGGCTCCTCCTGGTCAGTGGGCAAAGCCAGCAGAACAGGCCGCTCCTACCCCTCTGGCCCACCTGGCAACCAGTCCCCCAACTGGGCTGCAGGGAAAAGACTGTCTAGCTGCCCCCAGGGTGACTCGCTGCTGCGTCCCTTGAACACGGCCCTGCCCCGGCTCGGTAGTGCCCACTCTGCTACCCCTCTCCCCCTCCAGCCTGCACGGGAAAGGCCTGGGAATGAGAAAATGCGGGGCCTCTCAGGGCCTTTGCGATGGCGTCCGCGTGTCTTTGGAGGACGCCGGAGGTCCCCAGAGTCAGCGTGCCCCTCTCTCCCCAGCCCTCCTGCACACCCAGCCAGGCGGGCCCAGCCCCGGCTCCTGCCCAGAGTGCCACGCCCTCTCCACGCCCTGGGGTTGCTCCTCCAGGAGGACTACGAACACCCCCAGCACCCACAGCCCTGCCCACAGCCCCAGCACCCACAGCCCTGCCCACAGCCCCAGCACCCGGCGGGGCCCGCCCACTGCAGGTGCTCACGGCCACTGCCCAGCGTCGCTGGGGGAAGAATACGGGCATCGTTCTGTTTATTTCCCTTTGCCACGTTGCTAGCTTTCTCTTTTTTATGACGATATAAAATCCTTCTTTGTAAACATCACTCTTAAAGGGAATGCGTGCTTATTGTAAAACGCGTCAGAGCTTTGCATGCAGAGCGAAGGTCCCGCCCGTGGGTGGCGCTCCTGGGAGGGAAGCGCTGTGCACAGGATGGGGGCTCCTTCCAGGCGGTTCCTGCGGAGCACAGCTTGGCTGTGTAACCAGAACGACGCCTGTCTTGTCCGCACACACCGCCTGGCAGCTCGCGCCCTGGGTGCCCTGCGGACCTGCGCTCCTTAATCACATCCAGGCGCCTGCCTGCTGCCCCTCCTCCCAGGGCCCCAGGGCCACCCCCTCCCAGACAAACCTCGCCGTCCAGAGGGACCTGGGGCGTCCTAAGCAGGGACACCTAAGAGCTGGGACACAGAGAAGATCAGTTACATCTGCATGTTCCCTCCTTCACACGCGTAAGAATCAGTGACCCAGGGAGAGGCTGTGGGGGCTGCAGAGGGAGGCCCAGGGCAGGGCCCAGCTCAGAGAGGGGCCTTCTCTTCTGTCGGAGAAGGGCTCCGGGAGATGGGGGGCAGGGAGGACTGGGCACCCTGCCACCCAGGGAGCTCAACGCTTTGGCCACTGCCCTGAGACGAGACCCCCTCCCGCAGCTGTGAGGCTACCCTGCCATCTGCTCCGGCCCCGATGTCACTTCCCATATGGCGGCCCTCCCCAGAGGGGGCTGACCCGTGGACTGGAACTGCGCCTGTCACGCCGCCTCCTTCCAGGCAGACCAGCTCCTTCCTGGACTCCGGCCTCACCCAGCGGCCTCCCAGCACCAGGGCCACAGGCCACCTGTCCGAGCCTGCGCCCCAGGCGGCTCGGGGGCTGTCAGTCTGGTTCTCGGCCCTTTGGTCAGCTGCCCTCCCCCCCCAGTCCTCCAGGAAGCAAAGCAGCCCTGGGCTCCCTCGTCCCCCCACCCCCCCAGGTGAGTGCCCTTCCCTGGCCTGAGGGTGCTCTGGCCTCTGACCCCTGGAAGCCAAGGCTTGGACCGCCTCCATGGCGAGGCCTTCAGAATAAGCTCATCCTGTCCCTGCTCCCCTTCCTCCCTGCCCCCCTCATGAAGGCGGGGAGGCAGCCAGAACGCTCCCCTGGGACACCCGACTGCAAGGGCCTCATCAATAATTGATTCAGCAGGAGGCAGGCAAGTTGCAGCCGAGGGGGCTTGGGAGGAAAGACCCACACCCTCCCTCCCATGGAGCCCTGGGCCAAGGAAGTCTGGGGGAGACCTGCTCCTCACCCTGGGCGGGAGGCCGGGAGCCTGGAGGAGGTGCCCCGCTGAGTCCCTCCAACACAGCGACTGAGAACAGCTGTATCGATCGCCCGTTTTCAGATCTTGCCTGCAGCTCTCTGGGGCCGGCAGGTGATGGATGGCGGCTGACAGATGACAGATGGGGGTCGTGTGGACCTCCTCCTGGGGGGGGGGGGAATCCTGCTCTGGCCTCTGACCCCCAAAGCGGATGGAGATACAGACAGGGTCGGGAGGAACGAGGATGCCTCAGCTCTCCGGGGGCCTCAGGTAGGCCTCCAGGCAGAAAGCCCTGCCGTCCTAGAAGCCACGGCTGACGACCCCGCCTGATGACACAGGGCAGGAGCGGCATCCTGGGTCTTGGGCCGCTGGGCTCCAGTCCCAGCACCTTCCCCTGCCTCTTGCCCAGATGTCAGGGTGGAAGTCACGTCGACGGTGTCCCTAGCCCCTCTGGGCAGCTAGTGAAAGCTGGACGGCTCAGAGCCCTGAAGACCAGGCAGACTCTACCAGGCGTACCGGTTAATAATGCGGATTTTTTTTCAATAGATGGAGTTACACATGTGCTGATACATATGCGATTTGACACGTATGCTATTTTGTTGTATTGACAACAAGCTTCAAAACTTCATATGTCAAATTTTCCGAAGGTGTTAACATCATAGATATTTTTACACTTAAATATGTCAAACTTTGTGCCCAAAAAAAGAGCATTAGCAGGAAGTTTTAACTCATTACCTTATTTTGGAGAAAAGTGCTGCTGAAAGTGATCGTACACTCCGGGAAGCTTGTGGTGAACATGCTCCATCTCAAGATCCTTGTGGACGCTGGTTTAAACGCTTTAAAAGTGAGCATTTCCGTGTGAAAGACAAAGAACGTCCAGGTCAACCGAGAAAGTTGGAAGACCCACAACGACAAGCATTATTGGATGAAGGTGCGTGTCAAACTCAAAAATAACCTGCAGACAGATTAAACGTTGCTCAGCAAACAATTCCCGGTCGTTTACAAGCAATGGGGAGGATTTTAAAGGAAGGAAAACGGGTGCCACAGCAGCTGAACGAAAGGCAAATGGAAAACCAAAAAGACATCAGGAAAATGCTGCTTCAATGGCACGAAAGTGTCTTTTTTGCATCGGATTGTGGCTGGCGATGAGAAGCGGGTTTATGCTGAGAATCCCAAACGCACAAAACGAGGGGTTGATCCAGGTCAACCATAACATGGACTGCACGGCCAAATCGCTCCGGAAGGAAGACAATGCTCTGCGTTGGGTGGGGTCAGCAAGGTGTGGTGCAGTAGGAGCTTCTAAAACCAGGGGAAACCGTTAATGCTGATCAATGCCGACAACAATTAATCAATTGGAACCACGCTCTGATCACAAAACGGCCAGAATGGGTCAGAAGACACGGCAAAGTAATTGTGCTTCATGATGACACACCCTCACACACTTCAAAACCAGTTACAGATCTTGCCTGGGAAGCATGAACCCACCCGCTGTATTCACAGACCTTGCTCCTTGAAAGTATTGTGGGTTTTTTTATTTTATTACAAAATCCACATTTTTAACCAGTTCATAGCTAATCCGAATTTTTAACTGGTATCCACACTTTTAACCTAGATGCTCCTTACATACACCTGCAACTTCTCAGTCTTCCTGTCGTTGCCTTTCTGTTCCTCGTTCTAGGACCAGCTCAGACGTCACCTCCCCTGGCAAACCTCCCTCAGACTCTGCCTCCCCCTGGGCCCCCACATGACACACACTCTCTGCCACCGCCTGGCTCTGTTTGCCTTATCAATTCTTTCCCCGCACATGTCAGCTTCCTCATTCACCAGCACTGGCTAAGCACCTACTGTGTGCTGAGCATGGCAGAGTCATGGGTAACAAGTGAGACAGGTCTTTGTACTCCGAGGTTTAGATCCAGCTGGGGACAGACAGCGGACAGACGGGGAAATCACACAGTGTGCGGGCCCCCACTTTCCTCCTCCTCCCTCTCTCCCTTCCCTTCCCCCTCCCTCCCGAGACGGGATGGGTGATAAGGAAGCTCTGCAGAGAGCCAGGGCCAGTGCCTGCTTTCAGAAAAAGGGCTGAGGATGAGAGGAGTGTCCTTGGGGTCAGAAGAAGCTGTCCCGCGGGGAGATAGCCACTATCTCGCTGTGTCCTTGTGCTCAACAACAAGCCATTTGGCACGAAAAGAGCCTGCAGACGCGAGCTACACATCTGCAGGGTTTGGGAACGAGGTCTGCTGTGTCAACCACATTGAAGGTGGGCTGAGCTGGGACCCACAAACCAGAGAAAGGAAGACCTCAGTGATGGATGAAGGATCCAGCACCCCCCCCCAGGTATCCTTGTTTCCCAGGTGAGCCCACAATTCCCCCTGGACACTGAGGGGCCCATCGGCAAGGGACAAGCAGCTTGTGGCTTGGGGATTCTCTCTGCTGACTGCCAGGGCCCGGGGCCTATGCCTGCCTGGCCCACTTGCTGGGTGACCCGCGCATGCCAGCGGGGAAGGCAGCTGCTATCCATCGTGAGCCACCCCTGCGAGGTCAGGCCTTCTGCTGCCCATTTTATTTTAATTCGTTGAATTTTGGGGGATGACATCAGTTCACAAAACCATACAGGTTTACAGTTCCCGCTTGCATGGCTCAGTGGTTGAGCATCGACCTCTGAACACCGTCAGGGCACAGGCCTGGGTTGCAGGCTCCATCCCCAGTGTGGGGCGTGCAGGAGGCATCTGATCCAAGATTCTCTCATCATTGATGTTGCTATCTCTCTCTCCCTCTCTTTTCCTCTATGAAATCAATAAAATATATATATATATTTTTTAAAACAGTCATTTTGTTCGGTATTTGTGCACCTTCAATTCGTCAACAGTTGGCGGCTCTGTACTGTAAAATTTGTATCTTTTATGTAGCCCCATAAATAGTCTAGTGGATAAATTTTTTTTTGTTCAAAGCTTACTCTGGCTTCACCCGTTCTTTCACATTAGTTAAACCTGAAAAGGAGTGAGAATTCAGTGCGTTATTCGCTGTTAAAGCGAGTACACATGATTTGGGGACACCCTGTATATGAGTTTTGGCGAATCCCTTCACCTTCTTTCATCCAGTGGCCCCTCCTCCCCTCTGACAGCTGTCAGTCGGTTCCAATTACACCCATTTTAAAGAACAGGTCACAGAGGACGCCAGCACCGCTGAGATGTCGGCCTTGCCTGCTCGGCCCTGCAGGCAGGACTAGAGAGGCCTGCAGAGGGCAGCAGTGAGCCGTGCCTGGAAGTCAGCCCCCAGGGTTCTCAGGCGCCTCCTAACAAGGAAGGGAAGGGGTACACAGGCCCTCGGCCAGGTGTGCTTCAGGTGGGCCCCCGCTGAGTGCTCAAAGCGCTCCCAGCACCCCATGCAGGAGGACCAAACCGGCTCAGAGCAGGGGAGGCAACCGCCCAGGTCACAGAGCCTCATAGGTGGGGGTGACCCGAACCCCAGTCAGGCAGCAGGGCCCCGGCCCTGGGCTCCGTGTTAGACATTAGGGTATCTCACCTGGGTGGCCCTGGAACCGGGGGGACGGCCAGAGAACCCCTCACAGCCTGGCCGGGGCGGGGAGCGGGGCTCAGTGGTTGAGCTGGACCCAGGAACCAGGAGGTCGTGATTCAATTCCTGATCTGGGTTACAAGCCGAGGGTTAGGGGCTTGGTCCCCAGTGGGGGTACGCGCTGGAGGCAGACAATGGATGCTGTTCCTCTCTCATCGATGTTTCCATCTCTCTATCCCTCTCCCTTTAAAAATCAATAAAAGCAACATATATATTTTAAAAAAAGAGAGAGAGCCCTCACATCCACACAGGGACAGCAGCCGTGGGAGGCGGGCACCCTTGTTCTCAGGCCAACGCCCAGGCCAGGACAGCCCAGCTCTCCGGTGACCAGTCCTGTTTGCGTCCCCCTCGCCCACAGGCTGGTGAGGGCATTTTCCTCCGCCCCATGGGGCGCCCTGCACTGTGCCCCCTGCCGTGTGGTCTCCCTGGGGCAGGAGAACAGATGCTGGCTCCCTGCTCGCCTGGGCTGTCCTGTCCGCAGCCCCGCCGGTCACCGCGGAGGCCGCACGCCTTGGAGGATGACACTCAGGCAATTCAGGGGACACTGCGCTGGCCTCTGGGGCTCAGCAGAGATGGGGGGGCAAACATCTGGAACAGGACCGAGGGAAGGGAGAGGCGGGTGTTGAGCGCCCTGCGGAGAAGAAACTCCTGGTGATCACCTCTGTGCCCATCCGGTTTGGCAGCTGTTGCTTCGTCACCCACCTCCGCCTGGCGCACAGGGGCTGCGGGCATGGGCGGCCCGGCCTGGCCCTCCGGCGGGGCTGCGTGACCTGTGTCCACCCCACCGCTCCCCGCTGCACCCTAAGTTGAGGGGCAGCCCCGGGCCCGGCAGGTGAGGGTCCCGGTGGGCCTGCCCCGGGCGCAGCAGGGCCGCTGGGCTGGACGCAGGGGTCGCCACCGGGGCTGCTTCCAGGCGAGCGCGGGGACCAGGAGCGCAGCGGCTCCCGGCGGGAGAGGCCTCCCGGCCCCCACTCTCCCCGCCCCCTCCCCCGCCCCGCCCCGCCCCGCCCCGGGCGCCTCGGCGCGGCCCCTTTAAGAGGCCCGCCCGGCGCCGTCAGCCGCGCAGCCACCGCCCCCCGGCCCTCCCCTTCCTGCGGCGCCGAGTGCGGGCCGGGCCGAGTGCGGCCGGAGCGGCCGGGCGGAGCGCAGCGCCGGGGCGGCGGGGGCAGCCGGGTGCAGGCGGCGCGGGCGGCAGCCACGGACTAGCGGCCCCGGGCCCCGCGGAGGCAGCTCGGTCCCGCCCCGCGCGGAGCCGCCCCGCACACAATAGCCGCGCGCGCAGCCCGCGCCCCGCGCCCCGCCCCGCCCCGCGCCCCCGGGGAGCCCGGCCGCCGCCTCACCTGCCGCCGGGAGGGGGCGGGCATTGTTCGCGCGGGGCCATGGGGGTCGCCGGGCGCCCCGGGCCGGGCCTGGCGAGGCCGCCGCGCCGCCGCTGAGCCGGGGCCCCCCGCGCGCGCCGCCGGGCGGCGCAGGTGAGAGCGGCCGCGCCATGGTGGACCCGGTGGGCTTCGCCGAGGCGTGGCGGGCGCAGTTCCCGGACTCGGAGCCGCCGCGCATGGAGCTGCGCTCGGTGGGCGACATCGAGCAGGAGCTGGAGCGCTGCCAGGCGTCCATCCGGCGGCTGGAGCAGGCGGTGAACCAGGAGCGCTTCCGCATGATCTACCTGCAGACGCTGCTGGCCAAGGAGCGGAAGAGCTACGACCGCCAGCGCTGGGGCTTCCGGCGCGCGGGGCCCCCCGACGGCGCCGCCGAGCCCCGCGCGCCCGCCCCGCGCCCGCCGCCCGCGGAGGAGGAGGAGGAGGAGGAGGAGCAGCAGCAGCCCGAGGCCCGGCCCGACGGAGAGGGCTCCCCGAGCAAGGCCAGGCCCGCGGCCGCCCGGGGGCCCCCCACCAGCGTGGCGGCGCTGCGGTCCAACTTCGAGCGGCTCCGCAAGGGCCCCGGCCAGCCCGACGCGGCCGACAAGCCCTTCTACGTGAACGTGGAGTTCCACCACGAGCGCGGGCTGGTGAAGGTCAACGACAAGGAGGTGTCGGAGCGCATCAGCGCGCTGGGCAGCCAGGCCATGCAGCTGGAGCGCAAGAAGGCGCAGCAGCCCCGGGGCCGCCCCTCCGACGGCCCCTGCGGCCCGGACGGCGACTACGAGGACGCCGAGCTGAACCCCCGCTTCCTCAAGGACAACCTGCTCCACGCCAACGGCGGCGGCAGGGCCCCGTGGCCGCCCCTGGAGCACCAGCCCTACCAGAGCGTGTACGTGGGGGGCGCGATGGCGGAGGGCGAGGGCCGGGCGCCCCTCCTGCTGCGCAGCCAGAGCGCCTCGGAGCCCGAGCGCCGCCTGACCTGGCCCCGCCGCTCCTACTCGCCCCGGAGCTTCGAGGACAGCGGCGGCGGCTACACGCCCGACTGCAGCTCCAATGAGAACCTCACGTCCAGCGAGGAGGACTTCTCCTCCGGCCAGTCCAGCCGCGTGTCCCCGAGCCCCCCCGCCGGCCGCCCGTGCCGCCGCGACCAGAGCCGCTCGCCCTCGCAGAACTCGCAGCAGTCGCTGGACAGCAGCAGCCCGCCCACCCCGCTGTGCCCCAAGCGGCACCGGCAGGGCCCCGTCGTGGTGTCCGAGGCCACCATCGTGGGCGTCCGCAAGACCGGGCAGATCTGGCCCAGCGATGGGGACGGCGCCTTCCACGCGGATGCAGGTGGGTACCTCCGCCCGCGCCGCCCGGTGACCTAAGTGCTCTGGCACCTGCAGGGCAGGCTCCATGGATGGAGCTAGGATTGGAGATGGAGCCCGCAGGACAGGAGGGGCCGGGAAAGGGGGTGATGATGTCCTAGGCGAGGCGGAGGGAGGTGCTGTTGGGGGGAACGTCCCACACTGCTGTGGACAGGACAGACCATCCCCGCCTTCCTCCTCCGGGCAGGTTCCCAGGGTTTGGAATGGGGTTGGGGTGGGAGGAGTGGGGTGGGGGGGGTGTGGGGTGGTAGGCGGCTCGTTCCCCTGGTTCTGCAGTGTGTGCTGTGGGGGGGTTGGTCCCAGGATGCTCTGGGCGGTCCTCATCTCGTTCCCCTAGGTCAGTGGTTCTCAACCTTCCTAATGGGGCGGCCCTTTAATACAGTTCCTCGTGTTGTGGTGACCACCCCAACCGTAAAGTTATTTTCGTTGCTCCCTCATAACTGTCACGTT
>PVJC01051527.1:0-11377 GCA_004026665.1 Murina feae
TGTCAGTCCACTCCCTTTCTATCTGGCAAATGGTTTTAAGTCTCTGAAATGCAGGGCAGCGCTTAGGTTGGAAAGAATAGATTTGGAAGTTGTCATCCTGTGACCAGAATGATCCTGTGGCACTGCTTCACCAGCGTGGGGTCATGGTGTGGGAATAATGAAGGCCTTAATGTGAACAGGCAGAGGGGGTGAGCCACTTGCATTTGGAAGAGCCTCAAAAGACAGGCGGGAGAGTGGGAAAGCTTAACAGTGAAAAACGCAAAGGCTTCGGGTGTGCCCTGATTGGAGGCTGTTGAGCTGGGGAGGCCAGAGTGGGGCTAACTCGAGGGGGCCATACTGCGTGACGGGTTTAGGGTATATATTTCACTTCCTCTGGTTGGTCTTGAGTGGGGAGGGTAAAAATTAAGGAGGCTGGCAGTCATTGGCCACATACGCTGTGGTTTGGCTTCCCGGGCTGGTTGCTGGGAGCTTATGGGTCCAAGTTTTCTCTTGCCTTATGTGGTCTGCCCATTGTTGGGACATTCAGTCTCTCACAAAGAACTCTCATTTTTGAATACTGAAATGAATTGCTCAGGACATTAGGAGGCTCGCGAGTACTTTATTTTACAGCTTCCTCCCACCCCATTCACAATCATCTAAGAATCTTAGGAGGTGACTCAGTCCAAAGAGGCGAGTCCTGCTTCCACATGCCTCTTGGAGCAGTGGCCCTCAGCCCTCAGAGTTGAAGTCACGTGTGGATCTTCTAAAGTTCCCAGTCTGAGGCCTCACCTCAGGCCAAATAAGACAGAACCCCTGGGGTGGGGCTGGCATCAGTACTATTGAAAGTTCCCCAGTGATTCCAGTCTGCATCCACAGTTAAGATGCACTGGCTAGCTTTAGCTGGTTTGGCTCAGTGGATAGAGCATTAGCCTGTGGACCAAAGGATCCTGGGTTTGATTCCGGTCAAGGGCACATGTCTTGGTTGAAGGTTCCTCCCCAGCTCTGTCTTTCCCTCTCTCTTCTACTCTTCTAAAAATCAATGGAAAAATATTCTCAGGTGAGGATTAACAACAATAACAACAAAAACAAACAAAGAAACAAACAAACAAACAAAAAACAAAAAAGAGAGGGAGAAAGAAAGAAAAGACTGGTGTTTCTCCCTGCCTCCAGGCCCAGCCCTCTCTGGGCTGCCCCCAGAGTACTTCTGAACTGGACTTCAAAGACCCTCCCTCCTGTCGGCACCTCATTTATAAACCTCTGTTGGCACCTCATTTCAGAATATAATCCAAGGTTTTCACATCCTGATGCACCTTTGCTAACTTGCCCTTCACCCCTGCCCACACCCCACCTCCTAGACTTCCATCTCCTGGACATGATGGAATCCATGTCATGGTACTTACTCCCCCTGGACTGCACCCCCAGCCCAACCCCTGTAATGTTTGCAGATGCACCAACACCCTTTCAAAGCCGCCTCTCATTCTGCCTTTTCCCAGTCAGTCCCCTGTTCTGCCCTCTGTCCTCGGGCACACAGCCAGAACAGTACAGGCTGTTCTTCAGTGTAATGTTTCTCTGTATCCACGCCTCTCTGCTCCACCAGGCTGTCCCCGTTGTGGTCAGAGACTGTGTCAGATTCACATCCACTATCTAGAACCAGGGTAGCCCTGTCGACAAAGCGCTCAGAAAATAATGCTCATTAGACGAGTCAATGAAAAGGCAAACGGGACATCACCCCAACTGCACTTTTCACGAAGACTTTAATATATTTTACCTTTCTCTATCAGTTTGCCTGGTATTGATTGAACTGGACTCTGCTGAAATAAATCTTGCCACATTTTAACAAGTTAATGAGGTTAATCTCTATTTTCTCCTTGAGTTGATCCAAAAGAAGAGGTTAAAAAAAAAAAAGTATGCCATTAAAAAATGTTCTTCAGTAAAATTTTATTTTCAGTAAAAACATTATCTGCAGTAAAATTATATACTTTCTATTTGATTATGCATTCTCCCTCCACCACCTTTGTTTTTCCCCTCTTTCCTTTACTACTCAGGTATCTCCTAATAAATAGACTTTTTTCTTTGTTTTTTCATTACAGAGTTCTTCGGGGAACATTTCTTTGTACTGTTGCAACCTTTTTGATCTTCCCAGGTAGGACTGAATACTACCTCTGCGCTTTTAGAAACCTCCGTACTTGCTGGCCGTGCCGGGGGTGGGGGCAGGTCTTTCCTCTCCCCATCCACTTCTAGTAGCACTCACAAAGCATTGATTTGAGTCTGTTCTGCAGTTATTTTTATCGTAGGCTACGTGTCCGACAAAAAAATCAATGAGGCCAGCAGTCATTGAACATGTCCCACCTCTCCCCTATTTTTGTCCTTGGATAGCTTCCAAACTATGGAAAACATTATCGTGACCCTAGATAAGTAAGTAAAAGGAAGGGAAAGCAAGACAGGTGTCCCCTTCACACCTAGGTCTGTAACACCTGGTGAAGTACCAGCATGCACCATGGGAATCACTGTTCGATGTGTTAAAGATTTGATGTTTCTTATGTAAAATGTTGTAATTTTTTTTCTCTGATAGAGCAAATATTGGCAAATTTGACAGGATTTGGGATAGAGGAGCATTCGTTGCTATTAACCCAGGTGATCGTAAACGGTTAGTAATTTGGTTTCTCTGATTATATTGGCTTTTCATTTCTTTCTTCCTCTTTCTTCCTTTCTTTACATTTTTATTTATTTCTTGCCTTCTTAATTTAGTTTGCTGTGCTTTTTCTGGATTCTAGACAATTAGCTAGACTTTTACTGGTTTAGAGTAGCATTTTGTATTTGGAATTAGGAGACCTAAATCCAACACCATATTTGTCTAAAAAGTATAGGATTTGGCCTGGGTACAAGGTTTGTGACTGTCATTTCCAAGTTGTGTTGCCTTGATCAAAGTGCCCACCTTCTCTAAGTCTCAGTTTACTCCTCTGCAAAATTGTAATATTTTTACTAGTACCACCATCACCACCTCCACTAACATACCAAGTGACACTTGTCAGACATTTGCCATGTGGTAGGCATTGTTTTAGATACTTTATGTGCATCAACACATTTCACCCACAAAACAACCCGGTGAGGTATATGCTCTCATTATTCCTGAAACTGAACCCAGGTTCAGCTGCCTGCCACTACAAAAGCCAAACTTGTGAGATAGGTGCTGATGAGAGGAAAGTGGTTTATTCAAGTGCTTGTGATTCAAGAAGGTGTGTGTGTGTGTGTGTGTTGAGGGAGTGCTTGTCCTCAAAAACCCATCTTAACATCTCTGGTCAAGCCAGTAGTTCTTATAGGGAGTTGGTGGGAATTTGGGAGGGAGAAAATTCCCAAGGGAAGTGTGGATGTGTAGTTTCTCTTGAGAAAGGGAAGTGGAAGTAAGGGAGGGGGTAGAAGGGGAGTCTCGCAGCTCCTGCTTAGGCTCACTCCATTCCGATGTTGTCTTTCAATTTGCTTCAACCGGACATCCTGTGGTTTTATTGTGGACACCTGCGATTTTACAGCTGGCTTCAGCCTTTCTTACTGCCAGAACAGGCTGCTCAACTGTAATCAGAGTTTTGGACAGAGATGAAAGCACAGGATTCACTTAAGAAAACATAGGGTTGATTATATACTTAAAGAAAACACAAACTACATAACTTGGAGCACTAAACTGGTAATGTTAAGTCATGGTTACCTTTCCACTGTACAGATGAGAAACTAAGGTCAAAGAGACGAAGTTACTTGTCCAAGTGTCAGGCAGCACGTGACGGAACTGAGATCCACACCAGGGAGGTTAGCTGCAAAGTCCATCCTCACGATCCCTGCATCACAGTACCTTACACGGTTGCTATAGGAATTAAGAGAAATGATATGTGTGGGAAGGGTCTTCTCAACTCTAAATCACTAAAGATTAGCTATCATTATATTAGAGCTTTTATAATTGATGTTTTTGGTGACCATGATTATTGTTCCTAGCCTTATTAGAAATAAAATTAAAATATGAGCAAGCAGCCCTGGATGGTGTTTCTCAGTGGTTAGAGTGTCCGCCTGTGCACCAAAGGGTCATGAGTTCAATTCCTGGTCAAGGGCATGTACTTGGGTTGAAGGTTCCATTCCTGGCCCAGTTAGGGCACATACAAGAGGCAACCAATTGATGTGTTTCTCTCACATCGATATCTCTCTCTCTCTCTCTCTCTCTCTCTCTCTCTCTTCCCCCCCTCTTTTCCCCCTCCCCCTCTCCGTCCCTTCCTCTTCTTCCCCCTTCCTCCCTCCCTTCCATACTCTCTAAAAATTAATGGAAAAAATATTCTCAGATGAGGATTAGGTATAAACATTTTTTTTCCAACTCAAATATCATTCACATATTTACTTGGATTTGGCACATAAATATTGAATTATTTAGTTGTATGGAGAAAGACTGTTGTCCTAACCTATTTGGCTGAGTGGTTAGAGCGTCAGCCTATGGACTCAAGGATCCCAGGTTTGATTCCGGTCAAGGGTATGTACCTTGGTTGTGGGCACATCCCCAGTGAGGGGCATGCAGGAGGCAGCTGATCGATGTTTCTGTCTCATCGATGTTTCTAACTCTCTATCCCTCTCCCTTCCTCTCTGTAAAAAAAAAAAAAAAAAAATCAATAAAATATATATATATTTTTAAAAAAGACTCTTAACACATGGCAAAAAAAAAAAAAAAAGGTTGGAATTCACACCAGAGAAATTAAATTTAAAAAAAGACCCCGAATAGCTGCAGTAATCTTGAAAAAAAAAGAACAAAGTTGGAGGGATCACAATACTAGATATCAAGCTATATTACAAAGCCACTGTCCTCAAAATTGCCTGCTACTGTCACAAGAACAGACATGTAGACCAATGGAACAGAACAGAGAACCTAGAAATCGACCCAAATATTATGCTCAATTAATATTCGACAAAAGAGGCAAGAGCATACAATGGCATCAAGACAATCTCTTCAATAAATGGTTCTGGGAAAATTGGACAGATACATGCAAAAAAATGAAACTAGATCACCAACTTACACCATACTCAAAATGGACAGAGGGGAGACCATAAATATCTCCCTCTCCTCGCCTCTCCACCTCCCTGTGTGGGTGTCGTCTGTCCTCCCACCCTGACCACCAGCTTTCTCTGCTTGCTCTATTTCTGCTCCCACATATCAGATTTGTTCACCGCCCTGAGCCTCTTCAGCTCCACCCACCACATAGCACAGCAGCTCCTGCTTTTCAGCGCAATGACCACAGCTAACCAGCGACTCCTTGTTGGGTCTCTTTATTTACTTTCCAAACTGGTCCAGCTCATGGTTCTGTCCTGGGCCCCGTCCTGCCTCCTGGTCAGGGCTCCTGATGGGCCCTGTCAAGGTGAGGGTCCCACTCTGAACCAAACAGACATGGCTGGGAAGTGGTGTAACATGCTCCCCAAGCCACCTGCCACAAAGGAACAGTTCCAGCAACTCATGGTGTACACCATACTTGGAGAACTTGAATTTCATACTACCTTGACCTTTTGCCTGTTAGTTTTGTCTCTCCCCAGATAAGCAGAGGGAAGAGGTTGTGTTCTGTACCTCTCACATGTGCCCCCGGAGAGGTCCCAGTCATCCAGGCTACTTGTTACCTTACAGCAAGCATGTCAAACGCAAAGGCTTAAACGGGCCAAATGAATGAGGCATGTGCCCCGCGAGCTGCGAGTTTGACATGCTTGCCCTGCAGCTTACTGTGCCCCACAGTAAACCTGCAGAATCAGTCTACGGGGATGGAGCTCCAGTGTCTTTTCTTTGAGCAAGCGCCCAGGTGATTTTGGGACCAGCCTGGGAAAAGGTGTCCCTGCCCCAGAGCACGTGGTAGCCTTTGGGAAGAATGTGTTCCAAGTGGCCAGGCCTCTGGGTACATCGGGGTGGAAGTGGCCTCTGCTCATCTCGTCGTGAGGTCTTCTGGTCTGAGCGGCTCTGGAAGCAGCCGCATTTTCACTCCCGTCTTTATTATTTCCCGGTTTAGGTAGATGACATAATTTGTGGAACCCATTTCTGACTTTTGGAATGAGAATCAGCTTCACAGGGCTGTTCGAAGAAATAAGCTCAGTGATATAGATGGAAGTAAAGGCTGCCTTCCCTCCTTGCCAAGCTTTGCCTTGGTAGAGAATTCTAACAGAGCCTTTTTTGTGTGCTTTTGTTTGTTTGTTTTAGCTATGCCGATATAATGCTGTCCCTAATGAGAAAAGGGTTCCTCTACCTCCTGAGTGTTTTTTCTTATGATCCAACTAAATACGCAGGTAAAGTCTTTTTGTTTTCCTAATTGCCTCATTTCCTGATTTAATTCTGTGACATGAATAGCATTAATTTTCTCCTCATTTATCCCATAGGAAGTATAGTGCTTATACACATACATGAAGATTAAGTCTAGTTTTGGCTAATGGAAACTATAAACTTTTTCTGTCTTCCCACTGGGTACATATTTTTCTCATATTCCATTTTCATTTTGTTCATTCACAGCTCAAACTGTGAAAGAGAGGGAGAAATGGATGGCCCTGATGTAAAAGAGAAACCTCATGATTAGGAGGAAGAAAGATTTGGTTGCTTTGCTATAGATAGAGCATATCTGTGTCATCCCTGGTGGTGGGGATGATCTGGGCAGGTGCCTATGGGTGCACACACACACACCCTCATAGGAGGACGGTGTCAAAAGTGGACATGGTGAGGTAGGAGGTGTGCAAGAAAAGCTCTAAACTATTGCTGTTTTTTAATTTATGAAATTTTATAATTTATTGATTGCATTTTTTATAACTATCTTTGTTTTGAATTTATAAAAGTGCTGTTTTTTTCTGGACCCATTTTGATGTGTTTGAACATTAAAGTTTAACTTTTGTCATCACTGAGCTTCGTCTTCAGGAAGATTTGAAAAACAACTATGTAGACTTCATTTCTAAAAATTCCATTTTCGGTGTTTAATTGTGCTGTTTTAAACGTACTGTGTTTTAGAAACATTTACATATGTTAGTGTTTTTTCTCTTTGAATCATCTTAAAAACTCATTAAAAGATGAGGCCTGTTCTTAATGAAATCTGGGGGCAATTGGATGGAAATAGACATTAATGGAGACAGATATCAGGTCTGCTAATCTGATTTCATTCCTGAACAGTAGGTTTAGGGAGGGGCCTATGGGAAGAAAACACAGCAAGCAATGCCTGGGGGTGGAGCTCAGATGAGAGAGCTCTAGAGAGGGGCAGAGTTAAGTTTCCTTTCAAGTTAATGGCCCTCAGCAAAGTGGGAGGGTGTATAGAATGTAGGGGAGCAGGAGCAGTGGAAAATCAATATCCCAGCCGATGAAGGAAACCCTAGGGAATTTGTTAATGAACTCTGGTCTGATTTCAATGCTCCCAAATCTCATGGCTGGCTCAGCCACCTCATCTCTGCTGGAGATGGGACCCACCTCAGTAAGCCAGGCTTTGGTATGAGATGGTAAAAAGCAGCAGCAGAACCTGTCCCATGCTCACCTATTTGGCAAATCAAGTTGTATGTAGAACACGTGTACCTAGGTCATTGGCTATAAGCTGGGAAGTGGGTCCTGAGAATTTATTTCTCTTTGAAATGAGATCTAACCATGTTTTTCTTTTACCCAGGCCCACCGTTTTATGTATCAGATGATGAAATTAAAAGACTATTTGGTAAGTTATGAATGTATGCTATAATTTTTTTAAATAAAGTCAACAGCTATTCTGAGCGATTATCAAACTATTATTATCATCTAGATAATAATAGGTCAGAAACCATTTTACTGAAGACTATTTTGTCCTAGAAAAGGAGAGATCTCTGTAATATGCCGTTTTTTGTGTGTGTAATATGCCTTTTTAGCTAAGTGGCATGCTTATGTTGAAGACATTTGAATTCTTCCAGAGAGATGGTATGTTTAGTTTGGCTCTTAGGAGTTTTAAGTGATAATAATTTAGATAGAGTTCAGAATTTGCCATAGTAATTTTCATTAGGAAAAAAAAAAAGAAAAATCTTCAGTACACAGTTTTTAAAATCATTTGATGTGTTTCCAGAAGAACCCCTGATTGCATTCTTCATAGAGTTTTAACTTGTTACCCCTTCTTACTGTTTCAGGTTCAGTATGCACTTGTCAGTGTCTTGAGAAAGTAGATGCATTTGAAGAACGACATAAAAGTTGGGGAATTGACTACCTTGTTGAAAAGTTATATCTCTTTACAGAAAAGTAAATGAGACATAAAGAAAAGCAAGTAACATCAAGTTTTAGAGCAACTGAAAATTATGCTAAGGCATGAAAATACAATAGATGACCTTTGAAAAAATGGTTCTCATTACATCACAATAATGTGTGTAACTTTTTAGAAAAAACAGTAACCATAACAATCACATACTAAAATGTTAAAGTAGCTGCTTTTGGAAAGGAGAGTATGATCGGGGGCTGGGGCTGAAAGATTATACCTGTGTGTTTTACTTAGGAATTAAAAGATTTTTTTTACAATCACCTCTATAATTAAAAAATAAAAGAGAAATGCAATGCATATAGCTTAAATATAGTTGACATAGAAAAATTGTTATTCTTTATGAAATTTAGAACCATTGGGGAGATGTAACACTTTAATAGGGTTTAAGGTAAAAGAAAGTGGTCTCAGAAATTACATAAAATATTAGCTTTTCCTATAAACCTTCATATTATTATCTTAGCACTGCTCTTCACATTTTTCTCTTTATATAATTTTACATGTAACAGAATCAAGAAAATGTTTTAATTAATTAAATAAACCAATCTATATGCAACAAAATATTGTCCCTCTGTTCTCTTTGCTGGCTAGAGTTAGTGTCTATAACTTGCACCCAAATTTATTTTAAAAATAAATTTTTAAAGAAGTTTTTTTCTGAGTTTGGCAGTTTTTTGTTTCTTTGAATCTTTTTAAAATTACAGCCTTATGAAGTGCAGTGTACTTAGGACTGGATTCAGGATTACTCATTATAAACGTTTGGATTTGGTATGTCTCAGTGTTCCCTGAGCAATCATATTTTGTTAAATCAGACATCCCTCTCAAACTGCACTACCTGGTACCTAATTGATTTAGATTGTTTGGTTCATGTTAATAGGATGGCTTATAATTAAGAAACTAGAAGCCGGATGCATGAAATTCATGCATTTGTGCAAGAATAGGCCTTCACAGCCCTGGCTGCCTCTGCCCTCGCAGCCCTGGCTTCGTCTGGAAGGTCGTCTGGACGGTTCCACCATTCAGTTGTTCAGTCAATTTGCATGTTACCCTTTTATTATTATAGACTTGAGGCCCGGTGCACATGATTTGTGCACTGTTGGGGCGTGGCCTGCGGGATCGGCCTGCTGTGAGAGCACCGCCGGTCAGCCAAGTGGCTGTGGACCCTCCCTGTGAGCTGCTGCTCCCTGGTCCGACATATTCCATGAAGCCGGAGCGCTAGCCTCTCCAGGGGACCTGGTTGGGGCCAGGCCCAGACACAATAGTACTGAGAGTTCTGCAGCAGCCACAAACCCACCTCCCAGCCTCCAGGGTCAGCTCTGTGAGCCCAGCGACAGCGGTGCTACAGGGTGGAGGAGGTGGCAGGGAGCGAAAAGGAGGAGCCTGGGGTGAGGAGGCGACAATCGTAGCCCAGGTTCCTGCCCATCGACCTGGGGTTCGTAGCAGGAGCATTGAGCGTCTGCCCCCTGGTGGTCAGTACATGTCATAGTGACTGGTCGACCAATTGTTCTGATTGTTCCACCATTTGGTTGCTGGGCTTTTATTATACAGGACTAGAGGCCTGATGCATGAAATGCGTGCACAGAGTGGGAGTGGGGTGGGAGGGGGTGTCCCTCAGCCCAACCCGCACCCTTTCCAATCTGGGACCCCTTGAGGGATGTCCGACTGCCCGTTCAGGCCCAATCCCACTGTGGGATCGGGCCTAAACAGGCAGTTGGTCATCCCTTTCACAATCCAGGACTGCTGGCTCACGACCTCTCGCCTGCCAATTGCCCCTAACCACTCCCCTGCCAGCCCGATCAATGCCTAACTACTCCTGTGCTAGCCTGATTGCCCCTAACTGCCCTCCCCCCTGCCAGGATGGTCCTCCACAACTGTCCTCCCCTGCAGGCCTGGGTCCCCCCCCCCCAACTGTCCTCCCCTGCTGGCCATCTTGTGCTGGCCATCTTTGACCACATGGGGGAAGCCATCTTGTGATGGTCAATTTGCATATTCTTTTATTAGACAGGATAAGTTAACTGTGTGTGTGTTGGCTCGGTTAAAGGGGGAAGTTTATAGACTCCTTGAATACTGATGAAAGTTATAGGTATCCTCCTTAGAAATATGTCATAAGCAGGATACTGTGAAAACTTCCTTAGGATTCAGAGTTGTTGACTTTCCTGCCTCTTATGCCCCCATTTAGGAACTGCAGCCCTAAATGCTCTCTGGCACTGGTCTTATTCTAATACACTTATATGTCTATTAATTTGGAGTGTCTCCTAGCTCATAATGGTCCTTGCTTCTCTGAAACCTGTCCCCAGTTCATAGTGTGGGCTTCCAGAAGCCATGACTACCCGACTGCCTTTGTCACCATTTGAATGGACCAAGAAGGGCCTGCGGACCTGAGCTGGGCCAATCAGATTCTCTTCAGAGATTTTTAGAATTGGGTTGAGAAAAGCAAGTTAGCCACTTAGAGGGGGTGAAACTGGCAAGTGCCCCAGCAGCAGGGAGGCAGCCACTTTGTCCGCGAAAGATGGGAGAGAAAGAGAATGCTGTCTGCAGAAAGGAGCAGAGACGAGAGCTGGAGCGAGTCCTAGGTATTCTCAGTTTCTATTTTCATTCTCCTGGAAGCCCAGTGGCTCTGTGGGGGAGAACAGTGTGTGTCCCATGTGATAGAGACCTGTTTCCTTTGCTGGCTAGAGTTAGTGTCTGTAACTTGCACCCCAAGATCCTTAAAAAATACAAAAGATATGTCCTCATTGGGGGAATACTAACCTTTTTAAAGTCTCAAGATGGATGATACACGACATATGAATTATTTTAGAGCAATTGTATCATGTTCAGCATTTTCTAGAAATGACTTTTAATCAGCTTTATAATTTAAATAGCAGATCCCCTGAGCCTATGGGCCCTGGACCAGTGATTTATGAAAGACCCTGCTCTGCCTGAACACCAGGCATGAAGGCACTAGCATATGTACACTCTTAACGCTGTCAGTGGCATACAGGACGAAAGAAGAAAAGTGTGCAAAAGTCCATGTGGGTGAATGGGGAAAGAAAACTACAAGGGATACAACCAAAGCTTTAACGTTTATCTGATGAGTTGGAGACTTGGTTTTCTAAAGGGTTAACGGTATGGAGACCACAGAAGGTAGCCTGAAAAGTGTACCTTGTGAGAGATACTATCAG
>PVJC01051528.1:0-11425 GCA_004026665.1 Murina feae
ACACACACACAAAAGGCGCCTGGCAGACTCGGGCCATCATAGGACATCCACTGAGGGGTCCCAGACTGTGAGAGGGCACAGGCCGGGCTGAGGGATTCCCTCCACCCCGAGTGCACAAATTTTTGTGCACCGGGCCCCTAGTACAAATATAATGGCTCATTTCTGTGTTTAGTTAAGATGATTTTTTAAGGGGCCAAAAACATAATATTGCATATTTGGGAAAGATGTAAAAATTATTATGTGTTACTGATATTATTTATTGTGTCCATTACATTTCAGCAATTTCATTAAATTCTAAATAAATAATCCTTAAATAAGTTGAGAAGAGGTTATTATTCCAGTTTTGTTAGGATGATTGAATTTATTCCAGAGTTTAAAGAGTTAGTCACAGAGCTAGCAAGTGATCTTCCTGAATTTGAACCTTGACCTGTCCACATGAGAGTAACATATTCCTCGTCATGGGCAACCATACCCCCTTAAGTAGGTTCCATGACATAGAAAATTGTACAGCGTTTAGAGGTAATATCAGCAACTGAATTTAATTTAACTATGAGTTTTATATAATTGAATTATCTTAAGTGATCACCCAATTCTAGAGACACTTCTACAATAAGATTGGAAATAAGGAACTGTTTTAGTTAAAGTTTTGTTATAGGAACACAAAACAATGTGTGTGACCAAACTAGTTGACTGTAATTTGCTGAATGTATGCAAACTTTGATGTCCAAATACTTTACCGTTTTTTTTTAATTTTGCTTTATAGATATTATCCCACATCCAGATGTGTATATACTTCTTAATAATAGAGATTCTAATGCTTTATACACATTAAACAAAACTAATGTTTTCAAACAAGCAGTATGATTGGGAAAATCTTTCTGATTCTGCACCATTTGTATAAAATTGTGCTTTTAGTATAGAAGCATAATGCAATCTTTTAAGCTCTCTGATGTTACTAAAAGGCAAATTATTTCTACCCCACTTAAAAATACCTTCTGACTGCATATAATAAATTCTAGTTATTCAGCGTATTTGAAAAGATAAAGTACATGTTAAGAGTAAAAATGCAAATATCCTTCTTTCAGAAACTGTTCAAAATGAAACAAAGAGGAATAGTTTATATTTATTAAATGCAATTTTACATCTTTGTTTAATATGGACTACTAAATACCTTTGACTATATAAAATACTTATGTAGTATATATAAAGAAAAATTAAAATATGGCAAAGATACTGAACAAATCATCCAGCAATTTTATACACATTAGTTGTAAAATATTCTACTAAAAATAATTACATAACTATTGATATATTTTTGAAATTCAAGCAGCAGTTAATATTTATCCTTTTATAATGTCTTAAAAATTAATAAAACCATCAGTATTATATCAACTATATAAAAATCAACTAAAATATATAAAATGTTTTAATAAACTTCAAAGATCTGTGGAAACTACTATTTGTATGCTTAAAGACACTATTTATTTAAAAAAATTAATAAACAGCACTCCAGAATGTTTTCTCTAACACTTTTACTTTAAAATACACATTGCTCTATCAAATGTTCAGCTAGATGGATGTAAAAGAAAACACACTCTTTTTAATCATTTTATTTCAATATTGTCTCAAAATCTATATTGCTCTTTTATTTATTTTTTTAAAACATATTTTATTGATTACTAGAGGCCTGGTGCACAAAAATTTGTGCACTTGGGGGAGGGGAGGGTCACTCAGCTTGGCCTGTGCCCTCTCACAGTCTGGGACCCCTCGGGGGATGTCCACCTGCTGGCTTAGTCCCGCACCCTGGGGGATTGGCCATAATCAGGCAGTCAGACATCCCTATGGCAGCCCAGGAGCCCTCAGTGGATGCCCACTTGCCAGCGGGGAGCAGGCCTAAGCTGCAGTTGGACATCCTTAGCGCTGCTGAGGAGGCGGAAAGGCACCCACCACTACTGCTGTACTGGCAGTCATCAGCCTGGCTTGTAGTTTAGCAGAGCTCTCCTTGTGGGAGTGCACTGACCATGAAGGGGCAACTCTTGCATTGAGCGTCTGCGGCCTGTTGGTCTGCCCCCTGAATGTCATAGTGACCAGTCATTCCCAATCGTTCTGCTGTGAGGGTCTATTTGCATATTACCCTTTTATTATATAGGATTTTTCAGAGAGGAAGGGAGCAGGATAGAGAGTTAGGAACATCTATGAGAGAGAAACATTGATCAGCTGCCTCCTGCACACTCCTAACTGGGGATGTGCCCACAACTAAGGTACATGCCCTTGACTGGAATCGAGCCTGGGACCCTTCAGTTTCCAGGTTGATCTCTATCCACTGAGTCAAACCAGTCAGGGCTACTCTTTTATTGATTTAGCACACTTTTTGTTCAATTATGAAATAGAGTGAGGAAGTAAATTTTTAAAAGTTTCAGAAATAATAGTGATATGACTATGTTTTTTAATTTTCCTATTGGAAAATATCAGGAAAATTTTGGTGGAAGGAAAATTAGAAGAATCAAAGTTATTGATTTGGTATTGCAATTGAATTTAAACAACATTGGAGAATCACCAAAAAAGTCAGATTTTATTGCTACTAGTATTTCTCTCTTTGTTATAATTAACATATTATTGAGGATAAAATTTATTTTTGGACTTAATTCTTTCCCAACATACATATTTGTGCTATTTTATTGACTTTTTAATTATTGATTGCTCTGAGTGAAGGGGGAAACGTACAAAATTTAGAAGGAAATTAGTGTATATCTGGTATATAAAGACTAGTTTGTTCCATTTACTGGCCTACAGAGGAGAATTTTAAGAGATCAATCATACTTTACACAAAGGCGCATTGTCTACAAATATGCTTTGAATTAATTTCTATGAATATTAAAAAATCCTCAGTTGTGAAAATTCAACTAAGATAATTTTCATAAAGTGCAATTCTTGTATTTCCAACAAGATGAAACTCTATCCAATAAATGTTAAAATTGGGGTTTCAGAGCTCCAATTTCAGACACATTTTCTAGCTCTCGAAGGAGGCACAAATCTCCTAAATACAAGTCTTCTAGATTCCATCTCAATAACTGAAACTTAAAGATTTGGGTGACAATTTGTGGTTTGAAAATATTTTCAAGCCTGCTATAACCCCCTGAAGTGCCTTAAAACTCAGTACTCTTTCACTCCTAGCCCTTCACTCGATCCCTCTCCCCAGCCCCGAAGGCTTTAAAAAGGCAAGAGCTTTTTGTTTGGGGCTCTCACATAGTGTGATAATTCTGCCCAGTTGTGCTACATATCATGTAACCCACACTTGGTTCCATAACATGGAGAAAGACAGAGCAGTGGGGAGCTGGTTATGTTGCCTCTGACCTACCTAGACACAGTAAGTGAAGTACTGGCTAATATTTCATTTGTCTCATTGTCTTAATGTACCAAAACTCACAACTCTGTGTGTGTGTGTATGTGTGTGTGTGTGTAAGCTACAACATTTCATTCCTGAGCAACTTTAGGAATTTCCCCCCATATGACATATGGTGAAATCATAGCATAGAGAGAATGCTTTGCTCAGATTCACATATTGATTAACTAGAGAAGTTAAATTTTCATTTGATCTCTTCCTTTGGGCCTTTTTCCTCTCCACAGTATTACATATATTATTTACGTATTTGTTTAACATATCTTGATGTTATTGATATATTAGTAAAGTTTGTATGAGCCTTTAAATTCCTAGTGCTACTCTTCAGAGATAATTAGGAATAATACTATTATCATTTGTATCTTTATAGGAATACTAGGGGCCTGGTGCATAAAAATTTTTGCACTGGGGAGGAGGGGGGTCCCTCAGCCCGGCCTGTGCCCTCTCCCGGTCTGGGACCCCTCTGGGGATGTCCACCTGCTGGTGTGCCTGGCCAGCCTGGGTGAGGGGCCAATGTCTGTTGCAAGCTGGCCAAGCTCCCCAGTGGAGACCCTCACCCCAGGGGGTGTAGCAAGCCTGGATGAGGGGCTGAGGGCAGTTTTCAGGCTGACCACAGCTCCCACTGACCCTACCGGCCACCCGCCTCATCCCTGTGCCCCAGAAGGCTCCCGTCCGGGGAAGCCGAGGCTGCGGTGGCACTGGCCAGACCCCCGCGGCCTCCCGGGCGGGGCCCGCAGGGGTCCGGCCACCTTATCCCTGCCTCCCCCACCCCAGGCTCCCACCTGGGAAGGCATCTGCAGGCCCAAGGCGCTGGATGCCTTCCCAGGCAGGAGGCTCCCAAGATGGCGGAGGCCGCAGCCCTGGAGAAGCTGCACACCGGGGCTGCAGCCTCTGCCATCTTGGCTGGGCTAATTTGCATACAGCAGCTCTGATTGGCTGGTGGGCGTGGCTTACCCCATCCCAGAGAAACAGTTAATTTTAATATTTTGCTTTTATTAGTTAAGATATGTATATACACACAATATACACATATATCACATATAATATATATACCTCATGTGAAATACTTTTGCAATTTTCTTTCTACTTAAGAAATGTTTTATAACTATATCTATTGATATTACATCCAACTGTTTTTAATGGATTGACAGCTATCCTTTGTATTTAGCCATTTATTTGTATGCCTATCTAAGTTTTCTTTTTATTGTTATTCTTAACTTACACACTTTTTGCTTTATAAAAGATCCTACATTAATAATACTTGTGCATATATATTGCTACCATGTTAACAATTGAATTCTGTCCTCCTCCAAAAATTCAGTGCTGTGCTCCTAAACAATCAGGATCTCAGATGTGACTTTATTGGAAAGAAGGCCTTTATGGGGATGTTCAAGTTAAAGTGAGGTCACTAGGATTACCCTTAATCCAGGATGACTGGTCGTTCTTACAAAAAAGGGGCATTTGGACAAAAACACAGAGGGAAGATGGTATACTGCCGTCTCTGGATTAAGGAGAGGGGCCTGGAACCCATCCTTCCCTCACAGACTCAGAAGGAAACCCTCGGCACCTTGCTCTGAGACTTTCAGCCTTCAATACTGTGAGACAGTAGGTTCTGTTTTGTAAGCCGCCCTCTGGTACTTTGTGATGGCAGCCCTAGCAAATTCATACACGTATACTTTCAAGTAATTTTTTGAGTCAAGTCATAGATTACTTAGAAGTTTTGTTATACAATGCCAAATTTTCCTCTGAAAAGTTGATGCAAATTAATATCTATAGCAGTTCTGATATTGGAAAATATTGCGAAGCTATATTTTTCATAATTTCTACATATGAACATCTCTTTGGCCAGCAGGAAACTGATGAATATGGGCGATAACGTGCTCCTGGAATGTATTTGCTGACATTCAATTTGTGACTATAAATGCGTGGAAGGATTTGAATCGGCATATAGAACTTACAATATTTTAATTCAATTTGATGCCTAGATTACTAGATAAATTTAAATTTTTCTTGATTTCTGATCTAGAATATAGTCTGTGCATGGCATAAAGCTGGCAAAGGAATATTGGATGGATGGATGGATGATTAGTGGATAGATGGGTGAATGGAATATATTTGTATTTAAAGAGCCTGAGTAAACCAACTCTGAGCTCTGATAGCTCACAGAGCCATAAACTTGATTCAGGGACATCAAAACATTCCGAACTTGAAACTACAGGAGGGGAATGGGGGAAGAAAAGCAGACTGCAATTTTCTTTTCAAGGATTTACAGGTTTTTAGATTCACTCTCGACAGGTGTATTGAAAATGTTACCCATTGATAAAGAGCCCTGAGATGAGTGAAGTCGCGAGTTTGAAAGGACTACAAAACTTTGGAGTAGAAATAAAGTCCTTTTTTCCCTAGAAGATTTTCATAGCATCTTTAATGTTCTGCGGCTTTCTTTTAAGTCAGACTTAGGATAACTTTGAGTTGCCCAGTTTCTGTCACTTTGGTGTAGCTCATTTGAAAGAGGAATAGATGAGGCCGCAAATGATTTATACCCATCAAGGAAACAACCCTCTGACACCTTTCTCTCAGACTTCTAGCTTCCAGAACTGTGAGACAATATATTTCTGTTTTGTTAGCCACTCTATGGTACTTTGTGATGGCAGCCCTAGCAAATTAATACACATGTATTTTCAAGTAATTTTTTAGTCAAGTTGTACATTTCTTACAAGTTTTGTTTTATAATGCCTAATTGTTCCCTGAAAAGTGTGACATGTTTTTTTTTGTGTCACACTTTTTTTTCTGTAATTTTTAAGTAAATTCATTAGAATTCCAGAACCCTTCCTATGTCTGTGATAGTATTTGCCAATCTCCAACCAGTCACAACTCCAATGAGATTTTATGTTTTCTCTTCCACCACAATGAAAACACTTGAGCACATACCCTTTAAATTAATTTTATATAGACTCTGTGGTTATCTCCTACAAAAATGCCTGACATGTACTAAATCCTCAGGAATTACTTACTGATAAATTAAGGAATGACATTAGCTGACAGTGATAATCAGTGAGGCAAACCTGGATTTCAAGGTTACTTAAATTTTTTGTGGGAAATGAGTAAACTCGTCATATCACTTTTTATATCAAAGCATGGGAGACGAGTTTTTTCAAAAAATGATTAGTAGAGACAGATTCCATCAAATATTGAGGGCCTGGCATTTCAACAACAACGAAAATGTGCAAGACAACTCAGATAGACTTTGCAAAGTCAGATCATTATTGGATTTCTTTCTTCCCGTTACGATGTGATTTGGCGGGAAAATGCCCGATTACAAGGTGTTAATAACGCCACTGTTGAAAAATACACCTTACGTTATTGTATGTGAACTCAAATTTTAAGTCGTCAACTTGTCAACAAATCCTTCCTTCTGACTTTCCTCACGTGTGTTGGTCCTTCCACTCTTTACCACCTTCACGGTAGCATTGTAAGCAAAATCACTGCATCTCTTTCCTAGATAATGATTGTAGTGTCCTAATGGAGCTTCTCAATTAGGACAGCCTTTGTTCCTCTTTAGTCTTTCCTCAGGCTAGGGGCTTTAAAACTTATTTTAAACTCATTTGGGTATATTATCCCTCTGTCTAACACCTTCCCATGAATTCAAATCTTAGTTTTAAAAAGGCGCAAATTCTCTCTTCTCTCTTTCCCCACTCTTCAGCTTACCTGGCCCCCTGACTGTTCATCCATTCTCAGGCAAATTTTCACTTCTCGCTTTTTGGGTTGATGTGACTTATTGTGGAAGGTCTCCTTCCCTCACTATATATGTAAACATCAATGATGAGAGAGAATCATTGATTGGCTGCCTTCTTTACGTCCCACACAAGGATCAAGGCTGCAACCAAGGCAGTTGCCCTGATGGGGAATTGAACCATGACCTCCTGGTTCATAGGTCGACACTCAACCACTGAGCCACACTGGCTGGGTCCCTCACAGAGCTTTGCTTCTGTCCCTGACATGCTTCAGAACTGTGCTTGTGTCAATCTTTCTGAACAACCCTGTCTGAAAATACAATCTAGCCCACTCCTAGCACTCCCTGTCTCCCTGCTTAGCTTTATTGTCAGCTTTACCGTGTCACCATTTAACCTATTTGATATTTATTTATCTTGTTTATTATTTCATCATTTGAAAGTTGTTTAGCTTGCTCACTATTTGATATATCTGTTGTTATATCACCATTCATTCATATTTTGAATAATTATAATTTTATTATTTTACCAAGAGAAATCTAATTAAAGAATGTGAATGCAATTTTCTCATATGTAAATCTCTTAATTAGTACATATAAATATATTAATTGGTATATGCAAATTAAAATGAGATGAGATAGTAATAGCTATGACATAGGACAATTTTGTATTATTTAAGGGGCTCTAGATACATGTATTCAAGAACCCTATAATAAGTCTTAAAATATAAAGTCGAAAGTAGGAGATATTTATGAAGGTCTGCAATCTAGTATCCTTTCCTCATATGAGGCAAATCAGTTTCACCTGCCCTTAATCCCAAATTAAGGACATGGGCCACATTTTCATAAACAAAGCTCCACAGATGCTCAAGCAAATAATAGAGGCCACATTTTTAGTAGAATACAGCATCATTGGATATTCTTTATTGTAGGTAGAGCGCAGGAGGTTTATCTCGGTGCAGTGGCTGATGCAATGCTGTGAGCACACTCCAGCAGTTCAGATCTTTCTGGCAAACCAGGAAGATGGCAACGCCCGCCTGAGTCCCTCCTAGAGCCACGTACACAGTACCCCGACCTTTACGTTCATTGGCTCCCTAAGAAGACGTTCTACAATTGGTCACCTCCACTATATATACTGCTGTATTTCCTCAATAAAATTTGACCTGCGTCACAGAACCTGGTCTCCGGAGTCGTGCATGTAAGCGTCCTAGCGCTTAGGAGCTTCTTCGTCCTCACCCCTGGGAGACCCCCTGCTTCATATGGCACCCGAACATGGGACCCCCAGAATGTCGGACCAGGTGAGTGACCCTCTGCTGCATGGGCAATGTTCCCCCTGCCGCACGCACCCCTCAGGTGTGAGCTCTCCACACCATTTTGCAGAATAGGCGAGTTAAGATATCAGAAAAGAAACTCCAGATGCTGTGGGAGTGCCTCTGAAACATCTAGTCCATCTAGATGTTTAGAAGTGCCCAACGTATGTTAAATTTAGAGGTAGTATCTTTTGGCAATGGAATTGTTAAACCACCACTGTGAGCAATATATTATAGTTGATATTTGTTCAGTAGTTTGGAGGAGGTGGGAGGAAAAGAATTGCAAAAGGTAATATAGTGTGTTCATATTTGGATATTTTCAGATAAAGCCATTTTTATGTTATGTGCATTTTGTTTTGCTGTATATATAATGGACAATAAGTCCTAAAATTGCAATAGCTAGTCTTTAGATGTTAAAAAGATTGCCAGTATATGACAAAGTAGTAAAATTATCATATTTTGTACACATTGTGTTGAAATTCATAGGAAAGCTTGTCTTGTGTAAATTACTCTTTAATCCCTGGTTGTTAGAAGCCCCCTTATGGGACCCAGGCACGTGGGAGAAAGTACTCAAGTGTATAAGGTCTGCTGAAGTTCATGAAGGAAGGATTCGGACAAAAATGAAACCAAAAAGCCTACTGCCGAGCCCACGCCTTAGGGGGACGGGAAGACGGTTCCACCTCCAGGTTCTACAACCAATAAACCTACCTAAAATACCAGTACTCAGGCTCAGTACAAGTTGGGGAGTTACATGCGGTGATATATGCACTTCTATACTGTCAGGACAATCCAGTTAATATCTTGTCTGATAGTGCTAATGCAGTCCACACTGTGAAAGCTATAGGCATCTCTACCCTCAGAACTAAGGAAAACCCCCTCAAGCCTTTCCAGTAAACATCAACCCCACAGCTGCAAACAACTAACCCCTATAGCTCCTCAACTAGCCATCCCGGACTCACTCACATTACACAAATTACAAGAGCTCTGTGGGCAGATTAATTGGGTAAGAAAGAGTCTATTTATATCAACAGGGGCCCTAAACCTCCTATTCCACCCAGGGGAGAGGTTTTTCTTGTATCTTCCCAGAAGGCAAGACACCCCCCCTCTGGATTCCAGTGAGAGACGTCAAGCCACATGCCTTTAGAGATGAGTCAGAGGCCAGTCACCCCACCAGTGGCAGAGATGGAGGACCTCTCACTTGAAGAGGAGACACGGCACTGCCGGAGGAGACGTCCCCAAGGCAGAAGGGCTCACCCTATAACGTGGGCGATATTAAGGCGCTATAGGAGCAGGCGGCACGAATGGCACGGGAGGAGAATCCTTCAGCAGGGACTCTATTCTTATTAATGTGTGCTATCATCACTGCCAACAGTACTGGAGCACATGGATAGACTCTATGGATCATGGTGCCACACCCCGGGGTCTTAATACCTGTGGGGACCGATAGTCTCCAACTCCCTGTCGCTCGAGCCTCTAACTGTTTGGTGGGGCTCCCCTGCGATAGGGCCAGACACAGTGAGGTCTCTTGGAATGGAACCTTATTCTGTGACCCTTTCAACCACCAGGTGTTAAAATGGTCACCTAATCTTAACACCTCGGAGGACGGGTGGATCTTACTAGCCCCAAAGAGCACAGGGGATTCCTACTGCCATAACTCCACCAACTGCAATCAGGGGGTCATAATTGGGTTAACTGGCTCCCTTCCCAAATCCAGAGTAACCACTAACGGCTCTTATTTAGAAACAGCACCAACAATAGAGCCCTTATGTGAGTTTCTATACCTAACTCCTCACAAGACCTCTTTACCAGAACTAGGCCTACCATGGACAGGCTGTGTCCGTTCATCTAACCCCAAAGGACTAACTAGCTCTTTAGCGGTTTGGGGGCCCCAGCTTCTCGTAGGCATGCAGCATATGCTTACAGGAATCCAAGTTAAGCTCTCCGCAGTCAATTCGGGAAGTGAGACATCTGTGGGCCCTCCGCCTATATTGATATAAGAGCATTCATGGGTCTTAAAGGCCTAACCATCTACAACAGGACTTATGCAACATCAGAGGGCAGCTGGGAGGGCAATCTAAACTAATAAAAGCGGAATAGTAAAATTAACCGTTTCTTCGGGACGCCCAACAGCCAATCAGAGCGACTGTATGCAAATTAGCCCAGCCAACATGGCAGCCGCCACTCACGGACCTGAGTAAATGTTTAGGCAGCATCCGTTGCAGCAAGAGCGAGAGCGAAGCTGTTTTCGGCCCTTGGCGGGCAGGCTCCAAAACATGTTTCAATAATGTAACAATCATAGAATCCTCGGGAGCTGAAGGGAACAGCAGTCCTGGCCTGACTTACTAAGAGTAACAAACTCTCATTATAGACCTGCGCTGCGAGGTGAAGCAGAGGAGGTTTCCTTATCTCAGCCCACCTCACCTTAAAGGAACAGTACATCAATTATAGGAGATAAACAAACCCCAGGCCATAAAGGAACAGCATCAATTATAGGAGATAAATAAACTCCAGAAACCTGCGTCCAGCCAGCCTTGCTGGGACATTGGGTCAATGGGAGCTGGAGGAACAGCCTTAAAGCCCATCACCCAGCCTGGCCACAACCCAATGGGGTGAGGGACGTTCCTGGGGGGCTTGGCCAGCCTGGAGACAGCCATCAGCCCCTCACCCAGCCTGGTCAGGCACGCCAGCAGATGGACATCCCCAGAGGGGTCCCAGACTGTGAGAGGGCACAGGCCAGGCTGAGGGACCTCCCGAGTGCACAGAGCGGCTGCAGGGCGGAACAGTGCAGGACCCAGGACCCGTGAGTGGGAAAGAGGCGGCAGGGTTGGAGGGCACCGGGAAGCGGGTAAGAAGTGGCAGGGTTGGCGGCCTGCTTGGTGGGCTTCCCAGGCCCTTTGCGGGGCATTGGGGAGCGGGTAGGGGTTGGCAGGGGGTCGGCGGCCTGCTTGGTGGGCTTCCCAGGCCCTTTGCGGGGCATTGGGGAGCGGG
>PVJC01051529.1:0-11434 GCA_004026665.1 Murina feae
ATTGTGTTCATTAGATTTTTTATTCACTTGATTTTTAGATTCACTTGTTGATAGATATGTATTTGTTGTTCATAATTTTTACTTTCCTTTTTCTTCTTCCTCTTCTTAAAGGATACCTTTCAGCATTTCACATAATACTGGTTGTGTGGTGATGAACTCCTTTAGCTTTTTCTTGTCTGTGAAGCTCTTTATCCGACCTTCAGTTCTGAATGATGGCTTTGCTGGGTAAAGTAATCTTGGTTGTAGGTTCTTGCTATTCGTCACTTTGAATATTTCTTGCCACTCCCTTCTGACCTGCAAAGTTTCTGCTGAGAAATCAGCTGACACTGACTGTTAGGCATACAATTATATAACACATCATCTGAGTATCGTAGTGTGTGTTCACCACCGAAGTCAAATCTCCTTCCATCACCATTTATCCTCCTTCACCCTCTTCTACCTCCCCTGCCCCCTTTCCCTTCTGGTAATCACTATACTGTTGTCTGTGTCTATGATTTTTTTTGGTTAATCCTTTCACCTTTTTCACGCAGACCCACAACCCCTCTTCCCTCTGACTGCTGTGAGTCTGTTTCTATGTTATTTGTTCATTAGATTCCACATATGAGAGAGATCATGTGATACTTGTCTTTCTTTGACTGGCTTATTCACTTAGCACAATACTCTATAGGTCCCTCCACACTGTCTCAAAGGGTAAGAGACCCTTCTTTTTCACAGCTGGGTAGTATTCCATGGTGTAGATGTACCACAGCTTTTGTATCCACTCATCTGCTGATGGGCAATTGGGCTGTTTCCAGGTCTTAGCTATGGTAAACTAACACTGCTGCTTTGTTAACATTGTAAAAATCAAAAACAAATACCTGTGAATGTGCTTTCTAGATCATGATGCCCATGCAATTCAATTTAGTATCAGTGAATACATCCTTATGGGCCAGGTGCCATGGGACAGGGGCTGCGGGGGGGGGGGGCAGTTAGACATAGAGGGTCATGTGAGTGCAGAAATCGCCCTGCGGTAGAGCCAGGCACTGCTAAAACCCACCATAAGGGAGGATGAAAGAGAGATGCTGGATGCACTAGCAATCTGGAGCTCCAGGGGGAAAAACCAATAAATTTCACCTCAGAGGTTCCAGGAACAGGTCCAGGGAGTAGGAGGGGTTTGCTTTGGGCCTTGACGACCAAGTGGGAATTTATTAGGCATAGAAGTAGGACAAAGGCATTCCAGGCTGAGGAACCAGCAAGGTGCTAATACAGAGATATGGAATTGTCTAGAATGTTCAGAGGACTGTAGATATTTAGGTTATATTAGTTGAGATTTTTTTTTAAAAATATGAGATCAGTGGATCAAAAATCCCTCTTTAGGCCTTTGAGTTCATAGCAAAAATGTTGTGCCATCATCGCCTGTATGCAACAGGCTTTGTCACACTTTTCCCTCAATCTAGCATGACTTTTTATGCCAACATAACAAGATAACAACTTCTTTTTCTTTTTTTCTTTATTGATTAAGGGATTATATATGTGTCATTAGCCCCCCATTCCCCTCCACCCCCCACTCATGCCCTCATCCCCTTAGTGTCTGTGTCCATTGGTTAGGCTTATCTGCATGCATACAAGTCCTTTGGTTGATCTCTCCCCCTTACCCCCACCCTCCCCTGCCTTCCCTCTGAGGTTTGACAGTTTGATTGATGCTTCACTGTCTCTGGATCTAAGATAACAACTTCTGAGAGTAGTGTTGGATCCATAGTCTAGGGTTTGATCTCAAACTTTCTTTTCAATTCTGTTTCTGTCCCAGAGGCAGTGTTGTATAGTGGTGAGGGACACAGCTTAGAGGATACTGCTTAGGATTGAGTCTTAGATCTACCACTTCATAGAAGGGGTGAGCTTCCTGCAAAGGTCCCTGCTCCTCTCCATGCCTCAGTTTCCTTATCTCTCGATGGAGTTTTTTGGTCTTCAATTTTTTATGATGATTACATTGTATTTTTTTTTTTATTTAAAAAAATCTTTAAAAATGTGAATGTTTTGACATGATCAGTCTCTTTGGAAGGCCAATGACTGCCATTAGGACAATGAAAGTGAGAAAGCAGTGGTATAGCTTGGACACAGATGCTCAAAGGTAGGGATGCCAAATGGGGAGAGCTGAGATGCTGATGGTCACAGTGAGAAGGGAGGGAGTCAAGTGTAAGAGAGAAGAGTGGGTGAAAGTGATTAAGAGGCACAAACTTCCAGTTACAAGATGAATAAGTTTGGGGGATTTAATAGACAGCCTGGCGACTATGGTTCACAAATACTATATTGTGTATTTGGAAGTTGCTAAGAGAGTACTTAAAAGTTCTCATTGCAAGAAAAAGAATTTTAACTATGTGAGGCGAGGGATGTCAACTTATTGTGGTTATCACTTCACAATATATACATATATCCAGTCATTAGACTGTGTATCTAAAACGTATGTATCAATTCTATCTCAATGAAACTGGAAAAGTTATATAACCTAGCTGAAGAAACATGTCTAATTTTAAATTTAAAAAAATCACTTAAAAAAAGAAAGCAGAGAAGACTAACAGAGGGAGACGCAGTGGGGCCTGGAGAGGGCATGGAGGGTGTGACTGGGTGGCTTCCCAGGGTGCCTGAGGCTGCCCCTTATCTTGTTCCTTCTGGATCCGGGGGGATGTTGCAGTTCTCTTTCATACCAGCTCTGCCTGTAGGGACAATATTGAGCTTGTTCGGCACGCCAGGGAGAGCTGACTTCTCTTGCTAGCTCCCTGCACCACTGGTTTTATCTTAGCTTCAGAAATGTTCTTTTAATGGCAAATGCCATTTTGACGAGATTCTCTTTCTTGTCCTCCCGTTTTCCTGTCCCATCAGTCTTAACTCTTTCATTACTGTGTTGCCGAGTGTGTCCCATGGGTTAACTCTGTGGCAGGTGCCATGGGAGACACATAGAAGAGACATGAGGCACCTCATTCTTCAAGTGACAAGCAAAGGAGAGAAGGGGAGCACTGGTTGTTGAATGTCTCCTGCTAGGTGCCAGGTAGTGTGCTAAGCACTGTGCACACTTTTTAAATTCAATCCTCTTGCCAACTATAGTGATAGGGATTATTACCTCATGTTATAGGTGGAAAACTATGGCTCAGAGAGTTTTGGCAACTGGTATAAGGCCATAAAACTGGAGATTTGAAGATGAGTCTGTTTGGCTGACATTTGACCCTGCTCTGCCTTTGGTATCTTTATATTCATTGGCCAAGGGACTGAGAAAACCCATGTTCATTTCTCTCCTGTTATTCTGGTGGCCTCATGTATAATTATTCTCAAAGGGACATGAGAGTTATTGAAGGGGAGTGATGGGTAGCGGTCCTCCACGGGCTCCAATGAGCTGTTGCCTCTAAAAGAAGGTGTGCTCATTCTCCTGGGTCACAGAGGGTGGTGATTTCCTTGGACTGGTGGAAGGAAGTTCAGGAAGGGCTGGGGGAGAGATGCTTTTTCAAGTGACTTCCTCTGTTAGGCTCTCCAGGGCCACACTGGTCCTCTGATTGGGTGACCTTTGGCATGAGCAGGGCCAGACCTGATGTGGACCAGTGTCCTCCTAGCTTCCCATGGAAGACCCTGGAAGCCATGTTGCTTCTGACTTTAGGGATTCAGTGATCATCAGAAAGGAGGTGATTATGAGAAATGGGCCAATTGCAGGGTATCATAGTTGAAAGGAAGCTAGCAACTGGGTTTCTGGTGTGGATTCTTTCATGTTTCCATTGCTTTGTCCTCTTGAGAGAATTGGAAGCTGGGTGACTTACGGCAACCTGAAGTGACAGCTGCCATGAGAACTACGAGTAGTTGCAGCCACACTGAGCTCAGTGCTCTGGGTTTTAAGAGTGCCCTGGCCTGGCCAACTAATACCCCAGGAAGGTGGATGTTTCTTGTGGAGGGAGAAGAAAACATTCCCCTGGCTCTCAGCTTCCTGGGGGCTGACAGAGACTTTTAATGCCACATGTACCTTGGGTGCCTCCCACAGGCAAGTTCCAGGAAGCTCGCCTGGCAGGATGGGTAGGAGGCTTCCTCAGGGGAGTCCATAACATCACATCCATACCTTATGCTGTATTTATCTCACTAAGTTGAAATGATCCACTGTTGAGGTCAAGATAGATCATTAGAGGCAGATAGGGGAGATGGTCCCCAGCACCCACCATGGTGCCTGGTGCACAAGAGATTCTCTGTCAATGGTGACCTGTCTGTTGAACCGATAAGGCTGTCCTTAGGAACTCAGGTTCTTGCCAGGTCTAGGGGCCCTATCCGTGCATGAATTTCATGCACTAAGCCTCTAGTGTTCTCAGAACTGCAAGATGACTGATCTGTTCCTATGCCTCATGTCCACATTATAGGCAGTAAACAAGAATTTTTCAGAAATCTCTGCTTTGTCTGAACTGGGGGCAAGTTGTCATTAGAAAACACAGTGCTAGCTTCTATTACTCTTGTTGTCTCAAGAAGCAGATACCTCCCCTCTCTCATTTTATAGGCAAAGGACCTACATGTTTCTGGCAGACCCTGAATTCTATACCACAGTTGTCAGTTTCTTAGTTTATTCTGGGGACCCCATAGCCAGACTTTACCTCTCAATGATGTGTGAAAAAGAGGGTTTGTTTTGTAATGTGATTTTCTGTGCTGAACAGTTCACCTGTGGGTGTCTGTGCTGCCTCCAGTGTTCAAGTCCTGCTGTTTTCTGCCCGTGAGGTTCTGTTCCTCTGTGTGCTTTACTCTTCATTTCTCTTTCATCTCTTCCTCATACTGTGCCTAAGAGAAATCCTTGCTTTGCTCAACCTTTATTCTATTTTCCTTGACTTCTTCATATTCAACGTCATGCTTTGATCAATCTCCCCAACAGCAGTTGCCAAGCAACTTCCTTTCCCTTCTACTGATTCTTACTAAAATTCCATCTGTTTCATCAAGCTCTTTGCTCAGCCACCCAGCTGATCTCCAGTTTTTGTTTGCATTGTGTTGAAACTATAGATTATAAACCAAAGGGATGCTACATGGAGCAGGGTGCAGAATGGTTAGGGCACAGGCTTTGGAGTCAGAGAACCCTGGGTTCATATTCTGGCTCCACAACATGTTACCTGTGGGACACTGAGCAGGTCATTTAACTTTCCAAACCTCTGTTTCCTCATCTGTAAAACAGATACAGCAAATTATACTTTCTGAAGATGGCCGTGACAATTTTCCCATCCTACATTTTTTTCTAGAACTTTGGCACTCTCCTTCAGAAGGTGGGGGAGGGGGTTCTTTGTCCCTTGCTTTGAATCTGGACAGGTTTGTTACTTGCTTGTAACCATTTCAATGCAGTAAAAGTAATGATACATGTCTTCAGACGGTGGGTCTGGGTGGGTTGGAAAAGGTGATGCAGCTTCTTGCTTGCTAGAATGCTCACCCTGGAGCCACACGCTGCTTTGTGAGCTGTCTGGCTGCCCAGAACCAACCATGCTCTGAGGAAGCCATATTGAGATGCTCTGAAAGTACATTTGATCCTCGCTATGAGCAAATTTTGTATTGGTGAATATCCTTTCTTGCCAAATTTTATGTGTAGCCCAAAGTCGATATTCACCACGCTTTGTGACCATTTGGGGACATGCACATCGTGGTGAATGACTAGAGTCCACCTGATGTGCATGTCCCCAGCCGGGGTGGAACAAAGTGCCGCTCTGCCTTCTTGTTTCAGCTCTCACACCATATACAAGTGTCGTTTTTTCTGTCTCTTTACTGCAGTATTTTTGTGTTTTTGAGCATTCTGTTGGTGATTTCACAGTTTCAAATGGCCTGCAGGTGTTGTGTTGAAGAGATGTCTAATGTTCCTAAGGACAAGAAGGCTATGATGTGCCTTACAGAGAAAAACACGTGTGTTAGATGAGCTCCATTCAGGCATGAGTACAGTGCTGTTGGTTGTGAGTTCAGTGTTAATGGCCCAATAATATATGTTAACTAAGGTATCTTTATATAGAAACACTCATACAACAAGGTTATGTATTGATAAGTTGTTGAAAAGATTGTGACCAAAAAGCTTGCAGGAACCTAGCCCTGCATTTCCCCCAGGAGCAATGGGTCAATATTTGCTAATTTAGTGTTCTGGTTGACATTATCTATATAAAAGGCTAAAATGCGAAGTGTCCACACAGGAGTTTGACTGGGAGACTGGGAGTTTGCTTGTTCCCTATGATGTGTGCTGACCACCAGGGGGTGGCATGGAATTAAGAGAGGCCGTGGCCAGCAGCCAGCAGCCAGCAGCCAGCAGCTGGGGAAGGGAGGCCCCAGCTGGCAGCTAGAAGGCCCAAATCGGCCCTGATCCCCAGCCTGGCCTAAGGACCCTACCTGTGCACAGATTTCATGCACCAGGCCTCTAGTAGAATATAACTACCTCAAATAACGAGCACTGACTGTACACAAAGAGAGACTGTTCTAGCCTCCTGCATTTCTAGCTTCAGTCACTGCCTGACTGCATCTGCGGAAGCCAGACAACCCAAGAGAGTCTCCTGAGTTTCTGATCCTGAAAGGCTTTGAGGTATAAGTTTGTTTTTAAACAAAAATATTTTAAGACATTATTATCATTATTTACATATTTATAATATGTATACTATTTGTTGCTATTTAAAATATTGTTTTATGCCTTACTAGTGACCAGAATAATGGGGTTCACAACATATTCCTCACAAGGTTGGTGGGAGGATTAAATGAGATGGTGTGCATCATGTTGAAAAGACTAACTGTTTTTATTAAGAGATGGGCACTATGCGACTGTTAATATTATGCATTTTCTGTCTTAGCTTTTACTTTATAGAAATAAAATGATTATGCTGGAAGGAGACTTTAAAGATCACCCAGGCTAATCCCTGTATTTTCAGGTGTGAAATGAGAGACCCAGAGAAGGGAAGTTGTCAGCATCACACAGAAAGTTGATGGCAGAGTGTAAATGAGAAGTGAGGTTGTATCTCTGTGCTAAATAGAAAAACCTTATAACTGTTTCCTTGCATGTTTCAATTACAGACGTGCCTTAGTTATTGAAAGAACAAAGCAAACTATGAATCAGATACACAGATAGGCCTTGAATTTACACTCAACCTTTTAGTCCTAGAATCACAGGTGAGATGATCTTTTATTATTGGTCTTCACAAGAGAGAGTCTCTCGGAGGGATGAAAATTGTGCCAGGGGATACATCTCAGTAGCTACCAATGTTATTATTGCTTTTTGATTAAGAACCTGAATGAGGATTGTCCCCTGCGTGGTAGCTTCCTGCTCGTGGCGACAGACCACGGCACCGGTTGTGGGAAGGGGTAGGTGATGATGTCTATAACCATGGCCTTAAGAACTCTTGATTTCAGATCCTGTTTACAGTAGCTGGACTTGGGCCTTCATTTCTGTTATGTAATAGAAAAGAGACACTTCTAGGGTGATAAAGTGCCATCTTGTTTTTGAAAGTGTCAGCTTAGATGACACAAAAGGAAGTCAAGAAAAACCTGCAAATATTTGTGCCTGTGAGTCTAAAGCAGTGGTTCCCAGGGTGGGGCATGCACCCACATGGGGGTAATTTGATGTTTAAGGGGGGCAATCGAGAATGAGCTATTAACAGTGAATTTTTTGCATTTCTTATGGTTCTAGGGGCCTCATCTACTGTATATAAATATATATAGTGACATGTTTATGAATTTCAGTTCTCTAATGTATGTTTTGAAACTTTGCTATTTTTCCTATCAATCAATCATATTATTATTTTTTAACAATTTCTTAGTGATTTCTTCCTCAGTACTTCAACTGTCCTTTTGTTCTTTTATTTTTTTCTTTTATGGATGCCATGTTCTTTGGAAGCTTATATAGACCAAGTTATGACATTTTAGGCTTCCTCCATGTGAATAGGAGTTCATATTTAATGAAATTAAAAAAAATTTTCTTTATTGATTAAGGTATTACATATGTGTCCTTATCTCCCATTGCCTTCCCACACCCCCGCTCATGCCCTCACCTCCCCACCCTGTGTCTGTGTCCATTGGTTAGGCTTATCTGCATGCATACAAGTCCTTTGGTTGATCTCTCCCCCTTACCCCCAGTTTATGTTGATCATTATATTCCACAAAGGAGTGAGATCATGTGATACTTATCTTTCTCTGACTGACTTACTGAATAATAAGAATTATATGTCATGGCGGGGGGGGGGGCAGCAGGATTTTAGAGATGCTTAGATGGGGCATGGCCAAAAAAAGGTTGGGAACCACTAGTCTAAAAGATAGCAAGAAGGAAGGAATAAAATAGTTACGCTGGCAGATCTTCTTAGGGCTCCTAAAATTGTACCATGGAGTAAACTATTCTTATTAGTTTTAAGTATAGTTTTGTTCAAAGCTGAGGTTTGAAGGGATAGGATGAAAATATTGAATAGAACCAAAGACCCAAAGCCAAGTGTAATATGTGATAAAAACCCTCATGTGGCAAAGAACATATGCAGAACTCATGAAAATTGAACAAAAATCACTCAGAGACTATCACCCCCAGCAGCATATTAATATGACACTAGAAATTCAAGAAAGGGATTTAAGGAGACAGTCAATTTCCTTTCTAGATTTAAGGAACATAAGTGCTTGACCCTTATTAGAGTTAAGGAAACAGTAGGTGCTTCCTCCAGCCCCCCTCCCCAGTATTTTCTTGGGATGGGATGAGCACTGTGATAAAGCTCTTGGGAGAAATTTCGGGTGCTCAGGGTCAAAGAGAGGGATGCCCGCTCATCACCTGGACAAGTCTGAAGGGCAAGGCTGACCAGAATAGCCTCAAGAGCAGCCCAGGCAAAGGGGAAGCAGGATGAGCTGTGCTCGCACCATTTGGTGGGCTAGGATGCAGTTTCCGGGGCCCAGAGGACTGTGGGCAAGACAGCGGGAGTCACCTTTCAGGGACCTTGCCCAAGAGGGTGGCTTGTTGGAGCAAGAGGATTCTAGAAGCAAGAGGCTCCATGATTTTTTAAAAATTTCTTTATTGGTTAAGGTATTACAAATGTGTCCTCATCCCCCCAATACCCCCAACCCCCACCACCACACACACACACTCATGCTCTCATCCCCCTGTTGTCTGAGTCCATTGGTTAGGCTTATATGTATGCATGCAAGTCCTTTGGTTGATCTCTCCCCCTTACTCCCACCCTCCCCTACTTTGAGAGCATGTGGCACCAGAACCCAGAGGTTCCTGCAGACTATCCCAAGATGTAAAGATCTTACCTTGCATTTTCAGCCCCTGGAAGAAATGGGACTGTGGTGGCTGCCCTGACAGCCATGCTACAATAGCATCATTGACATGTGATGTTGCTCCCTTTCTAGAATCTTCTCTCTATCACAGAGAAGTAAGCAAAAGTGTGCAAGAAGCAGGGGTGTTTCAGCCTGTGTTCCATGAGAGGCGAAGGATTACTATCAATGATATAACAGAAGGAATTTGTCATCGGGATTAGATCATACACAGAGGGAGCTGACGAAGAAATCTATGTGGGACTAGTGCCTCTCTCTCTGGTATTAGGACCAATATTTCTCTCTGCCAGCCAGGCTGGCTAGTCAGGAAGCGAAGCTGGATGTGAAGTGGGGAAGAGCAGAGGCAAACTGAAACATGTGAGGACAAACTAGAACCCAGTGACAGGGATGAGCTGTGGGGCAAGCGGACACTGTCTACTGCAGAGCTGCACATGCATCTGGCCTGGGATCTGGGCAAGTGGAAGGAGGCGATCCTGTGGGAGCTGAGGGAGTGGCAGACTTGGGTGCTGCCCACACCAACAAGGGAAGCCAGCAGATCAGCAGCAATGCATATGCGTTGCAGCAGTGCCTGGTGCCCTTCACCTTGAAAGCATGAAGTACAGCTCCTTCACTTCCTCTTGTGCAAATTTCTCTCACGTTTGCAGCCTAACTCACACCCAAACAGGGAAGGGAATCTGGGGAAATGTAGTTCCCGCTTGGCTAGGAGGCCGTACAACAAGAAAAAGGGTGGAAAGAATTGTTAATGTCTTCTTGTCCACCTTTGTGGTTCTCTGAGTCAGGAGAAGGGAAAAAGCTTTGAAATGACTAAGAGATGAAGGAATTGAGTGAGAATGGAGTTTTAAATACCAAAATAGGGCTTGTTCTTCATGCGGCCTAAATGGCAGGAGATTTGGCTAAGATCTTTTCAAGAGGCTGGGAAACTGATTTGATGGAACAAGCATGAAGACGATGATGAAGAATAATATAGCCATTTCCTGTTTAATGAACCAGTTCCATACATATTTCACTTGTAGGAGTTCGACTGTATACACATTGCTACACTCTTCCATGTTAGTCAGTCTATCTCATAATTTAAAATACTGTATTTTCCAGCGTATAAGACGACTGGGTGTCCCAACTTTTGAGAAGATTTTCCTGGGTTAAAAAGTCCCGACGGAGACCGTATGCGGCACAAAAAGTTGCCGACCGGAGACACTTGTGGTCTCTGTTTGGCTCCATTGAAATGAATGGAGTGCGGCTGTTTCTTTTTTTAAAATATATTTTGTTGATTTTTTTACAGAGAGGAAGGGAGAGGGATAGAGAGTTAGAAACATCCATGAGAGAGAAACATTGAACCCCACACTGGGGATGTACCTGCCCTTGACCGGAATCAAACCTGGGACCTTTGATTCCACAGGCCGACGCTCTATCCACTGAGCCAAACTGGTTCTGGCTGCGGCTGTTTTTTGAGAAGATTTTCCTGGGTTAAAAAGTCGTCTTATACGCTGGAAAATATGGTACTTAAAATTTTACTTTGCATCTACTTTTTGTTAAATATTCTCCACTACTGCATACTTTATATGAACACACTAGGGGCCCGGTGCACAAAAATTTGTGCACTCGGGGTGGAGGGAGTCCCTCAGCCCGGCTGTGCCCTCTCACAGTCTGGGACCCCTCAGTGGATGTCCTATGATGGCCCCAGTCTGCCAGGCGCCTTCTGTGTGTGTGTGTGTGTGTATGTGTGTGTGTCACCACTGGGGACCTGCCCCCAGCCGCATCTGAGGCTCGGAGCAGTCCTCCTGTGTGTGTCTACCTGCTGGGGGCCTACCCCCAGGCACACCGTGGAGGCTTGCAGCACGCACCCCCTCTATGTTGATCTCTCAGACTGTTGCCCTCCCCTGCATGCTGTTCTCTTTTTTGAGCTGTGACCAGGGCTGGGTGCAGCCTGCCTCCCAAGCTTGCCTACTGCCCATCTTCCTCCATCCACCAGAAAGCAGGGAAAACCCTGCCTCGTGGTCAGGCCAGCCTTTTCCTGCTCCCTGATCCCCGGAAGGGGTCTAGGGAGCCGCCAAGCAGGACTCCAGCCCCCAAGAGCTTGCTTTCCCGCTCCCCAGTGGCCCCCAAAGGGCCTGGGGAGCCGCCAAGCAGGCCACTGACTTTTTCCCACTCACCGGTCCCCTGCTGCCTTCCTTTCCCACTTCCCGGT
>PVJC01051530.1:0-11434 GCA_004026665.1 Murina feae
CCAGGCTGACAGCTGCCAGCACAGCGGTGGGGTGGGAGCCTCTCCCGCCTCCTCAGCAGTGCTAAGGATGTCCAACTGCAGCTTAGGCCTGCTCCCTGCTGGCAAATGGACATCCCCCAAGGGCTCCTGGGCTGTCAGAGGGATGTCTGACTGCCAGCTTAGGTGAGTGTGCCTAAGCCAACAGGTGGACATTCCCCAACGGGTCCCAGACTGCAAGAGGGCACAGGCCAGGCTGAAGAACACCCCTCCTTCCTGAGTGTACAAATTTTTGTGCACTGGGCCTCTAGTATATATATAAAAGCCTAAGCGTCCATTACGACTGGACAATTGGACAACCTGATCACTGGCTAGTAACTATGATGCGCACTGACCACCAGGGGACAGACTGCCCTCGGATGGTCAGTGTGCTCCCACAGCCAACTCCCCGTGGTTGGCCAACCTATATTTTTGGAAAAGTCAGTACATAGCATAGGAATCACAATCATTGTTTTTTGTTTTCTCTTGTGTTATCTTTAAGTACAAAGACTCTTCAAATGATGTCACCTAGAGATCATTTCACCCACTTGTTTGGCCACCAGTCTCAACGTTTTCTTCAGCAATGGTGAGATGGATACCCTTTCTACAGGGAAGAAAAATCCATGGTTTGTTGCTTTTGCCAAAAATGAAAATGTTAGAGAACCATGTAGCAAAGCTGTTGCCATTGGTGTCTTTCCCATGAACCACATCAAAAGAACTAGAGTATCTCTCTATTGGTGATTACACCAGTTCTTCCAAAGGTTATCTCCTTTGGTCACCATTCTTAGGTTACCAGTGTCAAATTTGATGAAATCAGTAATTTTTCCAATCTCCAAATCTGAATGGTGTCATTCACCTTGATGAGGGGATCAGAGTAGCAGATGATGCAAGCATCATGGGTCACCAGATGAGAGATTCCCTTTACACCCACAAAGATCTGTCTCACTTTGCACAACTTGCACTTGGCCTCCTCGGGTGTAATCTGATGAACAGCAAAGTGACCCTTGGTATCACAGATCAGATGAAAATTCTCTCCTATTTTGTCAATAATGATGACATCCATAAAACCAACAGTATAGCTTATACCTGTTTTGATCTTGCCATCAATCTTAATAAACTGCTACATGTAGATCTTCTTTACCTAATCTCCTGTTAAGGCTTACTTATGTCTGTTCTTTAGAAAAATTATGAGAGGGAGACATTCGCTCAGCTTGTGAGGACTTGCAGTTGGACGAGGAGCAACACACTGGTCAGTTTATCCAGAATCCAATGCTATTGTGCTGTAACATGCTTCACATGCTTCTCAGGACCACAGACCATTGCTGCACTAAGCACAGAAAGAACTATAATCCACTAAGTGAAATAAGCCAGTCAGAGAAAGATAAATGTCAAATGATCTCACTCTTTTATGGAATATAATGAACAACATAAACTGATGAACAAAAACAGATCCAGAGACAGAGAACCATCGATCAGACCATCAAACCTCAGAAGGAAAGTAGGGGAGAGTGGGAGTAAGGGGGAAAGATTAATCATAGGACTTGTATGCATGCATATAAGCATAACCAATGGGCACAGACAATAGGGGGGTGAGGGCATGAGTGGGGAGTAAGGGGCAATGGGGTGATAAGGACACATATGTAATACCTTAATCAATAAAAAATTTAAAAAAAATAAAGAGCCATAATCCTTTTTCTTGAAGCAAAGTGGTTGATGATCTCAGATATTGCAACAGGGATTCCCATTTTAAATATACCTGAGTATAACCGTGTTGTTAAATCCCTTAAAAGAAGTCAGTGTACTTGAGTTATAAGCTTCCATCCCAATTGGAAACTAAGTCCATATAAGACAATGTTGTCCAATACAGGAGCCACTGGTCACGTGACTGACACTATACTTTCCATCTGAAAGCAAAACAGGCTTGTTAAGCACATGAAATGGGCAAAGACTGAATCAAGATATAATGTAAATATAAAACATACACCAAATTTAAAAGACTTAATATGAAATTTAAAAAACAATATAAAATATCCCATTAGAATTTTTTATATTAATTACATATTAAAATGAAAATATTTTTGATATATTGGGTTAATTAAAATATATTATTAAGCCCTGGCTGGTTTGGCTCAGTGATTGAGCGTTGACCTATGAACCAGGAGGTCACAGTTCAATTCCCGGTCAGGGCACATGACAGATTGCAGGCTCATCCCCAGTGAGGGGCATGCAGGAGGAAGCCGATTGATGATTCTCTCTTGTCATTGATGTTTCTATCTCTCCCTCTCCCTTCCTCTATGAAATCAATAATATACATAAATATGTTATTGAAATTAATTAATATTTTTTTCTTTTTCTAATGTGGCTACTTAAAAATTTAGAATTATAATGAAGCTTGTGTTATATTTTCATTGGACAGTACTAAAATTGGAACCGCCTTTTATTAAAAATAGAAAAGAGCTTTGCTGGCATGGCTCAATGATTCTCTCTCATCATTGATGTTTCTATCTCTCCTTCTCCCTTCCTCTCTGAAATCAATAAAATATATATGTTATTGAAATTAATTCACCTTTTTCTTTTTATAATATGGTTAGTTAAAAATTTAGAATTACATATGGAGCTTGTGTTATATTTTTATTGGGCAGTACTAAAATTGGAACCACCTTTCATTAAAAATAGAAAAGAGCTCTGCTGGCATGAATTAGTGGTTTCATGCCTACCTATGAACCTATGAACCAGGAGGTCATGGTTTGATTCTTAGTCAGGGCACATGCCCAGGTTGCAAGCTCAATCCCCAGTAGGGGGCGTGCGGGAGGCATCCAATCAATGATTCTCTCTCATCATTGATGTTTCTCTCTTTCTCCCTCTCATTTCCTTCTGAAATCAATAAAAATAAAAATAAAAATAATTTTAATTTAAAAAATAAAAATAGAAAAGAGTCTATCCTTAAAACAATCTAAGCCCTAGTAATTGGTATATATAGCATCTCCTCTTGAGTCAATTGGGACCCCTAAAACCAAAGGGCTATAAAACAAAGCACTGTTAAAAGCCCACAACTTCGTCTATGAAATGTCTGAGTCACTATCCAAGCCAAAAATAGGAGTTCTGGATAAAGGACTTCCAAGCAGAGAAGAGAATTATAAAAATTTCAAGAGTTACAAGTAAATTTTTTAAAAAAGATATTCTTGAAGTTCCTGAAAAATAAAACCTCAATATTAACCAACTTAACTTGTGCTGACATAATGCCACAAGAAACCAAAATAAACTCCAAATGCTTTGCATGAGGTAGCACAGTGCCTTCCATCCTAACAATGTTTGCTGAATTGAATTGAATTTGGTAGAGGTTGTCTAATTGGATTTGATCTCTTTTCAGATTGAAGTCAATGAACCAGGGTATGTCCATACACAACACTAAAGCTCTCCCCCGAGTCTATTAACATGTATTGAGGATGGATACTATGCTGTCTTGGCCATTTTATAATGACTACTGGATATTTGCTAAAGCTCTAGTGGCTACAGGGAAGAATGAGATATAAATTTGAACTTGTTTGTAATAAATACCTTATTATATCCATGTTTCACCTAAAGCAGGAGGGCTCCTATAGCATGGTCCCTGAGATGGTATCACACACACTTGCAATAGTTAAATTTGATCATTCATGAAGATGTGGGTTCTATGTATAAGATACATATACCATCTGAAATTGGAGTAGTAAAAAAAGACTTTAAGGAATAAAAGATCTTATTAATTAACTAGATGAGAGGGGATCCTTTGATAATATGTATAATACATAAAATCATCATGTTGTATACTTTAAATATCTTACAATTATATTTGTTAGTTGTACTTCAATTTAAAAAGAAATAAGTAGAAGCAATTTTTAAAGCAAAGGGAATGTAAACTTTTTAAAAATATATTTTATTGATTTTTTTTACAGAGAGGAAGGGAGAGAGATAGAGAGTTAGAACCATCGATGAGAGAGAAACATCGATCAGCTGCCTTCTGCACAACTCCTACTGGGTATGTACCCGCAAGCAAGGTACATGCCCTTGACTGAAATCAAACCTGGGACCCTTCAGTCCACAGGTCAACACTCTATCCACTGAGCCAAACCAGTCAGGGTGGGAATGTAAACTTCTGAAAGATTAGTGCACCAGGCCTCTAGTTGCATATAACGCCACTTAAAACATGAAAAGCCCCAAATGATATTAAAAAGTCTATTCAGTTAATTCGGTGAAATATAAAGAGAAAAACATGAAACCCAGCCATTTGGCATTATGGAAACAGACTAAGCAGTTGACTGATCAATGTATTTTCAACAGGTGTGTGGATATCCTGTATGCACACTTAATCTGTGGCTATTGCCTTAAAAGGAACAAAAACCAATCAGATAAAGTGGAGATGGTCACTGTGACCCAGCAACCTCTGTTCAAACTTTATCCATATTGGGACACTCTTACACTGGGTTATTTTGAATGAGACCCACATTTATTTATGTATTTTCCTCGTTTTCTTTATTACCTCCTTGTGCACCACTGAGCCATTTTTGAGGAGATAAGCCATTATTACAATGCTGTCAAGTTCCTGATCATTTTCTAGTTCAAATCCTTCTTCATGCTGTTTGCTAAGTACTTATTCCCTGTGATAGCTTTCAGCCAAACAAAACACACTAAATGCTGCATTCCAAACCATTCTGTCCTGCTGGGCTCCAAGTGGAATAAGCTCTTCAAACTCCATCATGTGTACTTTACACAAGGAACAATTTCCCTCAGACAATTCCACTCAAAGATACTGTCCATGAAACTGGGACTCAGCAAAGGGATAACATTACAGGATTCCCCCTCTATATAGGGTCATGGCCACCAAAGTTGTTTTTAAGAGGCTCCCACATGGTTTGGCACATGATTTTCATAATGAACTAACATTTCCCCCAAACTTTCCCACTAGCTTCCAATTTAACATATTCACACTTAAACACAAAGTCAGGTACCTATGTCAAGAAAGGCTGGAATTTCAAAGAGTCTGAGAGATTTGCAGGTAGGATTTGTATTAGGGGTAAGAGAGTAAATGCAAGACATACAATAAAATAAATATGGCATGTAATATATATGTGGGTTTTGGGCAACATATTAGGAATCATAGACACACAAAGTATTATATGCAACCAAGAGGCCAGAGTAGCAAAAAAAGAGGAGGGGTGGTAGAAGGATGGAAGAAAAAAAGACAACAAAAAAGTGAGAAAAGTTAAGGGAAGTAGGTTTCTATTAAACATCTTAAGGAATCCAAGATGGTGGTGGATTAGGTAGAATTTACACTCACCTCACTCCAGTACCAAACTGAAATTACAACTAAAATATGGAACAATGAATCTGTATAACCACTGAAGACCAATGATTTACAGAAGAAGTCACATCAAGAATGGTAGGAAGGGTAGAGACATAAAAGGAGCTGGCCCCACACTCACGTGTTGTGGCTAAGAATTAAGAAGGATCTCAGCTTCAAAATCTCCCCCTGAAGAACATGGAGTCTCAACCCCACGCAGAGCTCTCCAGCCCAGAACATCAGAGCTGGGAAGAGGAGCCCACATAATATCTTGCTGTGAAAAGCAACAGGGATTCTGTCTGCCAAAGAGAGATGGGACTCTGCTAGAAACCCAAGCACCCTGTTAAAGGGCCAGTGCACAAAATCTCACTCACAGTTATTACCCTGGGCTCCAATGAAGGGGGGGCAGCTCTAAGTGGAATAAACTCATGTGAAGACAAACTGGGTAGTGTAGTTCTAGGTAGAGAGTTTAAGGACAACCACCAGGGTCCCTGTGCTGAGTCCATTTCCCACAGTGTGCACAAACACTATCTTTCTTAAGTACCAGCACACATAGGATATCCTCCATATTATATTAGCCTGGGGAAATGCAATAGTCCACCCACCAGACTCCTACTCACCCCACCCTGCTGAACTCAAGCACTGCAAAGAAATCAGCTGCCTGAACTCCTGGTGTAGAGGTCCAGGCAGACTCAGGGGGAGTTAGTAACTAAGTTGTATGATTTTGGGGCAGGGGCAATTCCCCCCTTTTTGCAAGCCTGGCTGGCATAGTGCCCCACAATAGATCCACTAGTCCCATGTTCTCAACACCTGGCAGAGCACTTGAAGTCTAGCCAAAATGATGGGGGGGGGGACTGTGTTGTGTGGCTCTAGGACAGAAATCCATTTTCCCTCAAAAGCCAGACTGATGCAGAACTCTCCCTCTCTCCCTTCATATGAAATTTTGGTCTGTGTGGGCCTGATGAACTCTACTAGCCTCATCCTGATGGTTCCTTGAGACCCTACCCCACCACAAAAATATGAGGGCACTCAATTTCCATTGGTATACCCTAGGACTTTTGCTGAGTAGCCTCCGAACTAGAAATGGCAACAAGTTTGAATCTGTATCAATCTGGTGAACACCTTTTGCCCCTACAGAGTGGGTCACTGAGAACCTACCTCAAACAACTCACATACCAAGAGAGGCTTTTTCAATGACTAAGTCTAATAGGCATCTGGCAGGTGGAGGCAGGCAAAGCAAAGCTTGGGGTGCCTTAGGTGTTTTGCTAACCTGGCCTTGGTGCTGGTGGAAGCCAGCTTAGATGCACACCTTGGCCTTCCCAGGCATGCTAACTGTGGAATACTTCCAGAAGGAACAAATCTGGCAGTGGACTTCAAACATACCAGAGCAGGACCAGTTAGCTCAACAAGCAGCATGACCAAAAATAAATTTTAGCAGGCACCAGATGCTGATAAGCAAATTTCATTTCAGATGGTCAGTACCTGCACAGCAACTCATACACTGTGGTCGGTGTCAGTCCTCACAATCAGCCAGCCTAAGGGTATTGCCCACAAACAGAGGGACAAACTGCAATCAAAATAACATGTGGTTAAACAATAAATGGGATAACAATGAGATGGGGGGGAGTACCTTGAGACAAATGGAAATGGAAACATGACAACCCAAAATGTGTGAAACACAGTGAAATGAGTCCTCAGAGAAAAATTTATTGTATTGCAGATATAACTCTAGAATTAAAAATCTCAAATAAACAATCTAACATTACACTTAAAGAAAATAAAAATAGAGCTACAGTCAAAGCCCAAAGTGACTAGATGGAAAAAATTATAAAAACCAGAGAGAAAATAGAGTTTTTAAAACAATAAAAAAGATTGATGAAACCAAGGACTGTTTTTATTTTATTTATTAATTACTAGGGGCCCGGTGCACAAAATTCGTGCACTGGGGGGGGGTCCTCAGCCCAGCCTGCCCCCTCTCACATATTGGGAGCTCTCAGGGGATGTCCTATTGACGGCTTAGGCCTGCTCCCTACTCCCCAAATGGGGAATGGGCCTAAGCCTCAGTCTGGCCTCCCTTTGTGGGAGGCAAGCAGGCTAATCAGGGGAAGCCACCAGCCCCATCACCCTGCTGTTACAGCCACTGCCAGTCACCGCAGCCACCAAGGTGTTTTCATTAACACAGACTCCAGTCCCTTCACCATGAAAAAAAAATGACAACTTTCTTTAGCCATTTTTAAGATGTGTCTTTCATAAGATATGACATTTCTTTCTTTCTTTTTTTTTATCCTCACCTGCGGATATGTTTCCACTGACTTTTAGAGAATGTGGAAGAGAAGGGAAAGACAGAGAGAAACATCAAAGTGAGAAGAACACTTCGACTGGTTGCCTCTTGCATAAGCCCTGACCTGTGCCCCGGCCAAGAAGGAGCCTGCAACCTAGGTACATGCCTTTGGTCAGAATTGAACCCAGACCCTGCAGTCAGAAAGCTGAGGCATTATGCACTGAGTCAAACCAGCTAGGGCAGGATATGACATTTCTTAGCCCTCCAACAGTTGACCTTCATTTTTTTCCTCCAGGAGTGTGGTGAAAAAACCCTAGATGCCTTTTTGGATTCTTATTACCCAAGTTACTAAGGATATTACCAGTGGCATACAGGGAGCTTAGCCAATGAGTGTTAAGGAAAGGTGTTTCCTCTGTAGTTCACTCTGATCACCGGCTCCACCCCAGCCCCTCCAAACCCAGCTCCACCCCTACCCAGGCCTGTAGCCTCTGGCCTAGGATACAGGCCTGGTCAGGGGACCCTCAAACCCCTGTGATAGCTGGATCTGCCCCTACCCAGGCCGGGGAGGTCTCTGCCCAAGGCTGCAAGCCTGGGCAGAAGACCCCCTCAACCCCCTCAATGGCCAGCTCTGCCCCTTCCCAAGGCAAGGGGGGGTCTCTGCCTGAGGCTGCAGGCTTGGGCAGAAGACCCCCCAACCCCCACAATCATCGGCTCCACCCCTTCCCAGGTTCCTACAATTGATGGCTCTGCCCATCAGCCCCCCTGCCTTCCCCACTACCTGTCTGGCTAACAGGCCTGGCTACTTCAGTTGCCAGGCTGAGGCAAGTAGGCACCGCCATCTTAGCTGAGTTAATTTGCATATTTGCTCCTGATTGGTTGATGGGCATGGCTTGTGGGAGTGGCTTGTGGTGTAACGGAGTGGGGGTCAATGTGCATATTACTCTTTTATTAGATTAGATTGATTGAGGTGATATTGGTCAACATGAACATAGAGGTTTTATGGGTAGATTTCTAATTTACATTGTACCATGTGTCCACCACCCAAAGCCAAATCTTCTCCTATCACCTTATATTAGGACCTCCTTTTCCTCCAGTCCCCTTCCCTCTGGGAACCACCACTCTGCTGACTGTAAGAATTGTTGTTGTTTTTTTAAAGATAAATAAAACTTTAACCATACTCATCAAGAAAAGAAGAGAGGATAAAAATAAATAAAATTAGAAATGAAAAAGAAGTAACAACTGACACCACAGAAATACAAAGAATTATAAGAAAATATTCTAAACAACTATATGCCACAATTGGGATAATCTGAAAGAAACAGATAAATTTCTAGAAACATACAATCTTCCAAAACTGAATCAAGAAGGAACAGAAAATCTGAACAGACCAATTACAACTAATGAAATCAAAGCAGTAATCAAAAATCTCCCAACAAACAAAAGTCCTGGACCAGATGGCTTCCCAGGTGAATTTTACCAAACATTCAAAAAAGAACTAATCTATCCTTCTCAAACTATTACAAAAATTCAAGAGGAGTAAAGACTCTCAAGTTCATTTTAAAAGGCCAGCATTATCTTAATTCCAAAACCAGATAGAGATACTAAAAGAAAGAAAATTATAAAGCAATATCATTGATGAACATAGATACAAAAATCCTCCACAAAATATTACCGTATTTTCTGGCATATAAGATGACTTTTTAACCCAGGAAAATCTTCTCAAAAGTTGGGGGTTGTCTTATACACCAGGTGTCATCTTATAGGGCAGGAGCTGAAACTTCCAAGTCAGACTGGAAAATCTGCGGTGGCTGCTTACAGTGGGGGGGAGCTCAAAAACGGCCACACTCCATTCATTTCAATGGAGCCAGATGGAGACTGCAAGTGTCTCTGGTCATCTCCTTTTTGTGCTGCATACGGTCTCCATCTGGACTTTTTAACCCAGGAAAATCTTCTCAAAAGTTGGGGGTCATCTTATATGACCAGTCATCCTATACCCTGGAAAATACGGTAGCAAACCAAATCAGCAATACATTAAAAAGATCATACACCATAATCAGGTGGGATCTATTCCTGGGATGCTAGGTAGCTACACTTTCTGCAAATCAATTAATATAAAACAGCACATAAACAAAATAAAGGACAAAAATCATATGATCATATCAATAGCTATTTAGGACACATTCAACAAAATCCACAGCCATTTATGACAAAAACTTTCAGCAAAGTGGGAATATAGGGAACACACCTGAACATAATAAAGGCCATATATGACAAACTCACAGCTAATGTCATACTCAATGGGGAAAAACTGTTTCCTATAAGATCAAGAAAAAGGTAGAAATGTCCAGTTTCACTACTCTTATTCAACCTAGTTCTGGAAGTCCTCGCTATAGCGATCAGACAAGAAGAAGAAATAACAGGTATCCAAATAGGAAAGGAAGAAGTATAACTGTCATTATTTGCAGATGACACGATTCTATATATGTATATATAGAACCATAAAAATTCCATTGAAAAACAAAGAAACAATAGAAAAGCAATTATCTACAAGGTAACACCCATGTAGAAGTCAGATTGTCAGCTGATTTCTTAGCAGAAATTATACAGACCAGAAAGGAGGGACAAGAAATATTCAAAGTGATGAATAGCAAGGACCTACAACCAAGATTACTCTACCCAGCAAACATATCATTTAGGATTGAAGGTCAGATAAAGAGCTTCACAGACAAGTAAAAGCTAAAGGAGTTCATCACCACCAAACCAGTATTTTATGAAATGTTGAAGGATATTCTTTAAGAGGAAGAGGAAGAACAAGAACAAGAAATCAAAAATAGGACAACAAAATGGCAATAAATACATATCTATTAACAATTGAATCTAAAAAATCAAAATAAACCACAAGGAATCTAAAGCACAAAATAAACTGATGAATAAAATAGAAACAGAGGCATGGAAACATGGGACAGGTGACGAATTTCATGGGGGAGGGGGCAGGAAGAGATCAACCAAATATCTTATATGCTTTACCTGTGGACACAGGAAATAGGGTGGTGAAGGCCTGGGGTGGAGAGGAACTTGGTAGAGGGGACGATGAAGGGGAAAAAGAAGGACATCTGTAATACGCTCAACAATAAAGATTTTTTTTAAAAAAGAAAAAACAGAGAAACAAGATGGCGGCATAGGGTAGACACCGTAAATGCAGCCGTGAACAACTATTTCAGAAAAACCTCGAAAAGAACACACAGACACCACTCGCACCCACAGGAAGGCTGGCTGAGTGAAAATCCTACAACTAGAGAAGAGTCTGAGACTCAGAGGAGCAGCGGAAGCAAAGTACAGAGGTACGGAGGCGCGCACACGGGGCTCGGGGAAGGGCTGGCGCCGGGGGACGCAGTTCTTTTCCAAAATGGAGAGAGCCACAAGTCCCCAGCGGCTCTGAACTCCAGTTCCAAGCGAGTTTTGAGGACCCAGACACCCAGAGAAGGGGGACTGACTGGCACCAGGAGGAAATTCAAAACGAGTTTCTCTCAGCGTTGCTTGCAACAATTACCGTGGGACACAGAGACCTGGTGTCTCTCAGCGCAGTGCTGTAAAGCGCCATAGCTATTTGCTCCACCCCGCCCTGCAAACTCCCCAAGGCCCCGCCCCTCCCAAGCTGCGTCAGAGCTAGGGCAGAGGCTTAATCAACGCCTCCTTAAAGATACAGGAGCCAGCCCCAACCCAGTGGCCAGAGTGGGACTAACCTAAACAAAACAGATCCACAAGGAACACACTCGGGGCAGATGCAGTGAGCATAAAAGCTCCACTGAAACAACTCT
>PVJC01051531.1:0-11440 GCA_004026665.1 Murina feae
GAATCTAAGAATCAAGTGAATAAAAAATCTGATGAACAGAATAAACTGGTGAATAGAATAGAATCAGAGGCATAGAAAGGGAGTGGACTGACAATTTTCGGGGGTTAAGGGTGTTGGGGATGCGTGAAGAGACTGGACAATAATTGTACACCTATGGATGAGGACAATGGGGGGGGCAAGGACAGAGGTTGGGGTGGGATTTGGGAGGAGGGGAGCTATGGGGGAAAAAAGAGGAACAACTGTAATAATCTGAACAATAAAGATAAATTAAAAAAAAAAAGAGTAAGATATTCATGGAAAAAAAAAAGTCCATGTAATGTTATGTGTAGAATTCTTGTGATTTATTGTTGTAGGAACCCTATGAGCCAAGGAAGTGAGCTTTTTAATATTAGATCAGCTGTCTAGGTGGGAGCCAGGCTTGGCTCTACTCTAGTTGAATTGTTTACCTAACAGTGTCATCAGTATTGCCTTTAGATATTCAGAGATAAGCTATGTTCATAACAAGTTTGCTGCTCTCCTAGCCCGCCATCCCCATCAAAGACTAATGAGAGCAAAATTGCACTTGGCTCTCAGGCTTTTGTACTGTGGTAAACTGAGGAAGGACAACCACAAAGAGAGGTTATGGAGCACTCTGGAGCTCAGAGCTTTGTAGGAACAGGGTTACAGACACACCAAGGCAGCATGCAGAAATCCAAGGTGGAGGCACCCTTGTGGTGACGACTGAAATTTCAAGATGCAGAATTGCAAAAATTAGTCATTAGCCACAAACTTAAAGAGAGTCATCCTGTATAATAAAACCCTAATATGCAAATTGACCGAACAGCAGAATGACCAGTCGCTGTGACATGCTCTGACCACCAGGGTGCAGATGCTCAATGTGGGAGCTGGGAGCACCACTCATCCAGAAGCTGGGCTCACAGCTGGCGAGTGCAGTAGTGGTGGCAGGAGCCTCCCCTGCCTCCAAGGCAGCACTAAGGACCCCTCGGTGGATGTCTGACTATCAATTTAGGCCCACAGACATTCCCTGAGAGGTTCTGGACTGCAACAGGGCACAGGCCGGGCTGAGGGCTCCCCCACCCACCCCGAGTGCATGAATGTCATGCACCGGGCCTCTAGTCTACATATATAAAAGCCTAAGTGACCAGCCATGACATGCAATGATCACCAGGGGGCAGCATATGCTCAATGCAGGAGCTGCTGAGTGACAGCAATTTTGCAGAGTGTCCGCTTGCACTCTGGGACCCCTTGTGGGATGTCAGACTGCTGGCTTCGGCCCAAATCCTATATCCCAGGCTGAGGGACCCCATCGGCCAGAAGGACCCCACTCACTCAGCAGGTGCCCTTCGAGCCCTGGCGCCACCCCAGATGCTGCTGGCGGGAAGGTTGGCTCCAGGAAGTGTCTGGCCCATCTTGCTCAATTCTGCCCCGCTGGCCACCTTCTAATTAATTTCCTTTCAATGTGCACATATCTGTGCACCAGGCCTCTAATTTAGAAATATAAACCATAGAAGAAACATTGTTATACATCAGTGTTTTTAGCCACAGCAGCCAAATGATCATCATAAATATCTGAATATTTTAATATAAAGATGACATATCTTTATATATAAGTAAATACATATTTATATATGAATATAATCTAATCTAATAAAAGAGTAATATCCAAATTGACCCTCACTCTGTTACACTTAAGCCATTCTCACCAGCCAAACCACACCCAACAGCCAATCAGAGTGACTGTATGCAAATTAACCCAGCCAAGATGGCAGCTGGCAGCCACGGAGCTAGAGCAAACAGGAGGCTTCCGTGCACCAGCGATGGAGGAAACTGCCTGCCTAGGCCGGCTTTGGCCTCTGCTCAAGGCAACAAAGTTTCAATTATAGAAAATAATTGAACGCTGGGACGTTGGGTCGATGGAAGCTGTGGCCAGCCTGCAAACAGCCATCAGCCCCTCACCCAGGCTGGTCAGGCACACCAGCAGGTGGACATTCCCTGAGGGGTCCCAGACTGAGAGAGTGCACAGGCCGGGCTGAGGGACCCCCCCTCCCCAGTGCACAAATTTTTGTGCATCGGGACTCTAGTTTTAAATAATATCTAATCTAATAAAAGAGTAATATGCAAATTAACCATCACTCCAAGACACCAAAGCCACACCCCCAACCAATCAGATTGGCTGTATACAAATTAACCCAGCCAAGATGCAGGCTGGCAGCCATGGAGCTAGAGCAAACAGGAGGCTTCTGTTGCACCAGCGATAGAGTTGAAACTGCCTGCCTAGGCCGGCTGGGCCTCTGCTCAAGGCAACAATGTTTCAATTATAGAAGCAATGGAGCTGAAGCAAACAGGAGGTTTTTTTGACTGACTAGGCCTCTGCTCAAGGCAACAAAGTTTCAATTATAAAAGATAAATAAACCCCAGAAACCTGATTCCAGCCAGCCTCACTGGGACGTTGGGTCAATGGGAGCTGTGGGCAGCCTGAAAACAGTCCTCAGCCCCTCGCCCAAGCTGGCCAAGCACCCTAGTAGGGACCTGAACCCTGACAGGGCTGTGGGCAGCCTGAAAACAGCCCTCAGCCCTTCACTCAGGCTGGCCAGGCAGGCCAGCAGGTGACATCCCCAAAGGGGTCCCAGATTGCGAGAAGGCACAGGCCAGGCTGAGGGATCCCCCGAATGCACAAATTTTTGTGCACTGGGCCTCTAGTATAATATAAATAAGGTGGCATATCTCTATAAATAATATATACAAATAATTTTATGAGTGAAGAAATGAGACTCAGATTAAGTGTGGATATAGGAAAAGGCAAAACTGTCAGATAAAGAATGGATCAGTGATTGTCAAGCTGGAGTGGGGAAGTGTTTGACTTAGAAGGGGCAACATAGGAGAATTTTGGGGGGTGATGGAACTGCTTTGCATCCAGTTGTGGTGGTTCCATGTGTTAAAACCAATGCAATTATATACCCCCCCAAATGTTAATTTTACTGTATATAAATAAAAACAAATCACACTGATAGTGAGTGGAAGAACAGGGGCTTAACCTGGGTTTGTGACTCTATTAACACATTGTTCTTTATCTTTCCTCCTTTTTGGTCATCACTGATCATTGTTTTCCCTGTCCCAGATAGAGAGTGTCCTCTTTTCCAACCATCAAAATGCATTCAGCTTTTTTTTTTTTTTTTTTTGGTCACAGATTTTAATGCAGAGGCCCAGATACATTGTTATTATTTTTAAATAACATTTACTTATTCTCACAATGTTACAAGAGGCAGTGGAAGAGCCTTCCTGGCAGAGGGTTGAAGCAAAGCCCATTGGCGGGAGAGAGCATGACCTCCTGGAGAAACTGAAATGTAGCTGGTGTGGCTGGAGTGGGAGGAAGAAGAAGGGGGATGCAGTGAGGTACAGGATGCATCTGGCAAAGTGAGAGCTAGACCACAGAAAGTACTCATAAGCACTTTGAATTTTATTCTAAGAGAAATGAGAAGCCATTGAAGTGCTTATTTAAGCAGGGACTGGTGAGATTGGAGTTGGAAATATCACTCTGGCCCTAACCGGTTTGGCTCAGTGGATAGAGCGTCGGCCTGCGGACCAAAAGGTCCTGGGTTCGATTCTGGTCAAGGGCATGTACCTTGGTTGCGGGCACAACCCCAGTAGGGGGTGTGCAGGAGGCGGCTGGTCGATGTTTCTCTCATCGATGTTTCTAAATCTCTATCCTCTCCCTTCCTCTCTGTAAAAAACCAATAAAATATTTAAAAAAAAAGAAAAAAGAAAAAAGAAATATCACTCTGGTTATAGTGTGGAGATGGGTTACGGGATGGGGTGCAGTGATTGGTAGATTTACGGAGACATTAGGTGGCTGGGCAGGAAGTGGTGATAGCTTGGCATAAGGCAGTGATTCTCAACTGGGGGGCTCTTTTGCCCACTAGGGCATATTTGACAATGGTTGAGACATTTTTAGTTGTCACAAGTAGGCGAGGCAAGGGGTGGGTGCTGTTATCGGAATCCAGTAGGTGGAGGCCAGGAATTCTGCCCCAAATCCTATAATGTATGGGGCTTCCTCCCACAACAAAGAATTATCTAGCGGCCCAGGGGTCCTCAAACTACGACCTGCGGGCCACATGCGGCCCGCCGAGGACATTTATCCGGCCCGCTGGGTGTTTTTGCCGTCTTGTTTTTTTACTTCAAAATAAGATATGTGCAGTGTGCATAGGAATTTGTTCATAGTGTTGTTTTTTTTAAAACTGTAGTCCGGCCCTCCAATGGTCTGAGGGACAGTGAACTGGCCCTCTGTTTAAAATATTTGAGGACCTCTGATAGTCAAAAATATCAGTAGTGCCAAGGCTGAGAAACCCTGCTGTGAGGTGATGTCCATGGGTATGGAGGGGAGAGAGTTGAAAGGTATTTGAGGGGTAAAATGGATAACACCTGGTTATAGGCTGGATTTTTTTTAAATGAGAAAAAAGGCAAATAACTATTGAAAGCATGAATGGAGAGACACACCATGTTCATGAACTGGAAAATTCAATTTCATGTAGATGTTGATTTTCCTCAAACTGATATATAGATTCAGTTGGTTCCAGTCAAATCTCAAAGAGGTTTATAACTGGTAGAACTTGACAAGCAGATTCTAAAATCTACTATTATATGGGAGAGCAAAGACCAAGAATAGATCTTAGGGAATCTAACACAGGGGGTTGATACAGTGGGATGAAATAGAAAATATTCAAAGGATCACTCTATATAGCTGCACACATTAATTTGGACAAATCTCAGAAACAATACTGAGTGAAAAAGCAAGTCACAGAAGAATAAGTAATTCCACTTACATAAAACTCAAAAACATGTAAAACCAATACAAACATGTAATAATATATCATGTCAGGGAATGATGAAGACAACAGTGTTTTCTCTGCCAGAGAGGGGCACAACAGGGACATCAAAGGAAATGGTAACCATTTCTCAAATGAGGGGAGGAGGGTGTTGTTTCTCTGTATTTAATTAAAAATAAACAAAAAACAAGATATTTTGGAGGGTGAGTATTAAAGGAGGAAACAGGCAGTCTGCTAATGCTTATGTATAGCACAAAGTGCCAGGCACACCATGTTCCTACCGCAGTTAAAAATTAGTCATAGCCTGGTTGGCATGGCTTAGAATAGCCTGGTTCATGGCATCAACCTATGAACCAGAGTTTGATTCCTGGTCAGGCACTAGCCCAGGTTGTTGGCTCAATCTTCAATGTGGGGGCATGCAGGAGGCAGCTGATCAATGATCCTGTCTCTAACATTCTAGTATTAGAATGTTCAAGGATAATCCTGTATTGCTTAGATTCTATCAGGCAACAATGCTATGTGATTCTTCCTTAAGCCAACATATCCATAGTGAATAAAAGATAAAAGACTGGATAGCACTAGAAAGTTGGCTAACAATTATGCGTACACACACACACACACACACACTACAGAGTAGGGTAAAAGTAGGTTTATAATTTTGAGTACATGAAACAGCTTATTCTTATAATATTAATTATTGTAGTATTTTCCATATGAATAATTGCAAACCGAGTTTTTCCCCACCTTGTATAATTTATCATATTAATACTTCTAGGCAGAAAAAAAAATCAGTGATGTTCATCATAAAAGCTGAAAGAGCATTTGGCATAATTCACCTTTTTAAAAAATAGAAATTTTTAAAATTGATTTCAGAGAGGAAGAGAGATATAGAAACATCAGTGATGAGAGAGAATCACTGATTGGCAACCTTCTATACGCCCCACACTGGGGATTAAGCCCACACCTAGGCATATGCCCTGACTAGGAATCAACCATGACCTCCTGGTTCATAGGTCCATGCTAACCCCCTGAGCCATGCCAGTCAAGAAACAGCTTCATTGATAGAATCACACAAAATATAGATGATAGTTTTTTAATATGATACCAAATATATGTATATCAGTTCAAAAGTCAGAATGATGCTTAGTAGAGAAACTGATATTTCTACTACAAGTGTGAGCAAGCTAAGGATGCCAACTATTAGTTTTTAACATTGAATTACAGTAAAGGCAAAGATTATAGTTATGAATAACTAGGTGATAGTGAGGGGAACCAAGAAAAAAACCACATGTTTTGACTACAGGGATTCACCAAGATTAGTCATACCACTTCTTTCTCAAGGTTATAAAAACAAACCAACCACCAACCCTAATATGGGAATAATAAGTAGGAAAGAGAAGTAAGAGAAAATTTCTGTTTTGTATTTTTAAAAAATCAGGAAAACATAGACTCTGTGGTGTAGAAGATCTAACTTGACAGAAGACTACTGATTCAGTGGGAAATCTTTTTTGCTAAGAAATCTGCTGAAATAAAAGGAAGCTAAGTAAGATAAGAAAGATGAAATAAAAATCAGCATTAGAATAATTAAAGTGTAGAATTCAAAGAAAATGAAATTAGTGATGTAGGGAAACAACTGCCAGTGTATAGAAATAGAATAAATAAAATAAAATGCTGAAAAAGGTAAATAAACCCCATGGAGGAGAGGTTTTAATGTAAACTTATTAAAAAGAAATGCTTGTGCCCTGACTGGTTTGGCTCAGTGGATAGAACGTCGGCCTGCGGACTGAAGGGTCCCGGGTTCGATTCTGGGCAAGGGCATGTACCTTGATTGTGGACACATCACCCTTGGGGGGTGTGCAGGAGGCAGCTGGTTGATGTTTCTCTCTCATTGATGTTTCTGATTCTCTATCCCTCTCCCTTCCTCTCTGTAAAAAATCAATAAAATATATATATAAAAAAAGAAATGCTTGAGCTGGGTAGTATGGCTCAGTGGTTGTGTGTCTACCTATGAACTAAGAGGTCACAGTTCTATTCTGGTCAGGGCACATCCCCGGGTTATAGGCTTGATCCCCAGTAGGGGGCCTGCAGGAGGCAGATGATCAATGATTTTCTCATCATCAATATTTCTATTATATCTGAAGTCAATAAAAAATTATTATTATAGTTTAAAGCTAATTTGATTGAATGCCTTTTGATCTTTCTTTGATCGTTAATGCTTTTTCTTATTAATAAAATAACAAATTTTTTTTATTACCAGAATAAAAATTAATTTTGGTTATATTTTCCTTGTTTGTTCCTTTATCTTTTTTTTTTTTTTTAAATCAGTGATAAGCTTTATTTGTCAGGCAAATATATAATCTTACATTATGATTTAGGCTAAGTAAAAAGCTAATATCAGTCCTAGCTGGTTTGGCTCAGTGGATAGAGTGTTGGCCTGCAAACTGGTTCGATACTGGTGAAGGGCACATGCCTGGGTTGTGGGCTCAATCGCCAGAGGGTAGCATGCATGAAGCAGCTGATCAATGATTCTTTCTCATCATGTTTTTATCTCTCTCTCCCTCTACCTTCCCCTCTGAAATAAAAAAAGCAAAAAAAAAAAAAAAAGCCAATACCATTTTTCTTTCTTTCAGATCTCTATAAAAACGGACTACAAAGAGCTAACTTTGTACCATTCATAGCTGTCCTGAAGGTAAGGAAAATCACTTATTTGTGTTCACTGACTAATATCATGTTGGTTGATAATTGAAGGCTTTTAGAAGATTGCTATGATATAGCATTCAAGCACAATTCATTTTTATATTTTGGTAGTATTAGTCAAAGACACTAAAGGAGAAAATAATCTTTTTTATTTAGCATTCATTAATATGTACAGAGAAAAAATTACAAAATATAGTCTAAATTATTACCTAACTGAAACATTTGATAGTTTGTATTTTATAAATTTTAATTTGAGGTTTGCTCATAAATATTATAGTGGAATATTTGAACTTACAAATTGATTTCTGAAAAAAATGTTTAATTTTTTTTGTTTCCTTCAGGTTAACACGTTTTCCCAGCTATTAACATTGCTATTCTAGAGTAGCATTATTACAAAAATATTCTAATATATTTAAATGTGATTGCCATCAAGTTACCATGAAATCATGTGTAGTCGAGGGACATAAATAATTTAAATTATTTATGGCAAAGAGTTTAAAATAGTCTTCATTGCAATATAATTAAGAATAAAATAACCTCCCTTTTCACTGTTAATATTAAGTATTTTTACATGATTATTTAATAATTCCACATTTTGCCAATATTTATTGAGAATCTACTATGTGCAAAGTGCAACATGAGGCATAAGGAAAAATATAATCATGAAATAGATTATGTTACTTTGCCTGAAAGTCATTTATAATCCACTTGGGCAAAGAGTATATACACAAATACCTGTAAAACAAAGCAAAATGTAATAACTACCAAAAGAAGCATAATTATGTGCCAAAATATAATTTCCATAATTCTTAGGTACATAATTTTTCTCAGTCCATAATAACATATCTGAAGAAAGGATAGCATTGTATTAAAAAAAGAACCCACAAATCTAAAACCTCAAAAATTCTTACCAAAGAGGAGTAAAAATAGTTTATCTTCAAATATTCTAAAGATACAGTAAGACAGTTTTTCTGAAGTATACTTAAGTTGCAATTGTTGCTGGTGCCAAACTTTATTCCCTGTACTAAGGAGACTTCAAACATCTGTTTCCTTAACCAATTTTAGTTTCCCAGAGGATTTTAATTTCTGTGATATTTATAGATATAGAGAAAAGTACTTTTTGACAATTTTGCCCCTTATATTCATGTTCTGCATATGAGAAGGTAGATTTGCAGTATTTTTTTTCATGCCAGGAAATCCAAAGTGAAATTATGTACAAAGATACCAAACTATGAACAGTGAAACTAAGAAAAATAGCTACTAAAAATAGTATCTTCATACAGCATGAAATTCACAAAATATAAAGAGAATGTTCACAGAATAAAACAAGTAAAAAGGTTCTCAAGGAACTAAGTAGCTGTACTGTTTTTTAACACCAAATGTTTTCTGGCCAGTAATTTGTCGTATTTCAATATATAATAACTAGAGGCCTGGTGCACAAAAATTTGTGCACTTGGGGGTGTCCCTCAGCCCGGCCTGTGCCCTTTCGCAGACTGGGACCCCTCGGGGGATCTCCCCCTGCTGGCGTGCCTGGCCAGCCTGAGTGAGGGGCTGATGGCTGTTTGCAGGCTGGCCAAGCCCCCCAGTGGGGACCCTCACCCAATGGGGGTTTGGCCAGCCTGAGTGAGGGGCTGAGGGCCGTTTTCAGGCTGCCCACAGTCCCTTCAGGGTTCAGGTCCCCACTGGGGTGCCTGGCCAGCCTGGGTGAGGGGCTGAGGGCCGTTTTCAGGCTGCCCACAGTTCCCATTGACCCAATGTCCCAGCGAGGCTGGCTGGAATCAGGCTTCTGGGGTTTATCTTCTATAATTGAAACTTTGTTGCCTCGAGCAGAGGCCCAGCCGGCCTAGGCAGGCAATTTTCTCCATTGCTGGTACAACAGAAGCCTCCTGTTTGCTCTAGCTCCGTGGTTGCTGGACGCCATCTTGGCTGGGTTAATTTGCATACAGCAGCTCTGATTGGCTAGTGGGTGTGGCTTGGCTGGTGGGCGTGGTTTGGGTATAACAGAGTGATGGTCAATTTGCATATTACTCTTTTATTAGATTAGATTGCTTGTGAATGGAACTTTTTCTAAACAATTTTATTTTTAAGTAGTAATGTGCTTTTGTTTCAAGTATAGTCATAATTGCCTGTCGAAGCATTTTTATTATATCTGCTTTCAAATGTTTATCAGATAATTCTAGCATCTCCCCTCATTTTGATGTTGGTATCTGTTGATAATCTTTTTACATTTATTTTGAGGTCTTCATGGTTTTTGGTATGAGTGATTTTCAACTAGAACTTTGACATTTTCATAATTTGTCTAGAGACTTTGGATCTTACTTTTTAATCAATGTTTTATTGTGATAAAATATACACAATATTTACCATTTTAACCATTTTAAGTGTACAGTTCAGTGGCATTAAGTACATTCACATTGTTGTGCAACCATCACCTATCTGCAGAACTTTTTATCTTTCCAAACTGAAACTTTGTGCTCATTAAGTAATCACTCCACACTCTCCCCTCCCCAAATTGTGGTAACCACCATTCTACTGTATGTCTCTATGAATTTGTCATTTCTAGGTACCTAGTATAAATGAAATCATGTAATATTTGTCCTTTTGTGTCTGGCTTAAATCACTTAGCATATATCCTCAAGGTTTACTCATGCTATAGCAAGTGTAAGAATTTCATTCTTACCTAAAGCTGAATAATGTTCCACTGTGTGTTTATACATTTTTGTTTATCCATTCATCTGTTGATGGACATTTTGATTGTTTCCATCTTTTAGGTATTGTGGACATTTGTGTACAAATGTCTGCTTTACCCCTGCTTTCAGTTCTTTTGTGTATATACCCAGACATGGAATTGCTGCATCGTATGGTAACTCTATGTTTAATTTTTGAGGAGCTGCCATTCTGTTTTTCACAACTGCTGTACTATTTTACACTCTCACCAGTAATGCACAAGGGCTCCAGTTTTTCCAATACTTCTTCTGTCTCTTTTAAAAAGCAACAGCCATCATAATTGGTATGAAATGCTACCTTGGAGTTTTGATTTACATTTCTCACATGTTTACTGATGTTGAGCATCTTTTCATGTGCTTATTTGCCGTTTGTATATTTCCTTTGTAGACCTTATTTAAACTTTTTGTTTTAACTGGCTATTTTCCACACTATTCTGGCAGGAGGAGAGGCACTGCCACCTTACTGCCAGATATAGGTGTAGAAATCCAGGTTCCCTATTCACTATCCATTGGTACCTGATTCACGGGTGCCCCATCCATTTCCACAGACATTGTGGGGGTGATGCTCATTGCTGGCTGCAGGGAGGAACGTTTCAGCTCCCCACCTAGCTTTCATTGACACTACCCTGGCAGGAGTATTGGAAGGCTCTCCCCTCAGCCTTTGCTGGAATGAGTAGATGTGGTGCCACAGTTTTTTCCTCTTAATATGCTGCTATTTTCTTGGTCCTTTGACTAAAGAGAGCAGGCTTTTGTTGGTGTCATTTTTTTGTGTTCTTTGGCATTTCTGAATTCTGGCGGCTTCGTCTCCAAGCCTAGGGTATATGAGTCAAGAAGAAACCCAGAAAACTCACCATTTTATTGTTCCTCAGGTATAGAGGTCCCTAGCTGTTCTTCCTTCCTTCTGTTTTTCAGTGTCTTCTTACATTGTTTTGTATGTAATTTCCAGATTTTAAATAGTACAAACAGAAGGAATAGGGAAAGTACATCTGCTCCATCTTCCGGGGCAGAAGTCATTTCTGGTTTTGTTTCCATGATTTGATATTTTTCCTCATTGTGGGTCCTACTTTCCTGCTTCTTTTCTTTCTTTCTTTTTTTTTTAAATTTATCTTTATTGTTCAGATTATTACAATTGTTCCTCTTTTTCCCCCCATAGCTCCCCTCCTCCCATTTCCCACCCCAACTTCTGTCCTTGCC
>PVJC01051532.1:0-11431 GCA_004026665.1 Murina feae
GCTCCTCCCGCCCTGTGGCTGCTGCCTGGATCCCAGGGCAGAGGTCTTCCGTCTGCCCTGTTGGACCCCAGTGTGTGGCTTCCCCTGGGGCTGCGGCCTCCGCCATCTTGGCCGGGCTAATTCGCATACAGTCGCTCTGATTGGCTGGTGGGCGTGGCTTAGGCATCTGAAGAAATGGTCAATTTTAATATTATGCTTTTATTAGATTGGATACTTTGGGGAGGAAAGAGAAAGGATTGCAATTTTGCAAATAGTATGGATATATATTTTTTAATGATTAGAGTTGGTATGTGGCCACATGAGAGCAAAGGGAGAAGTAAAACTACATGAAGAATCATGTCTCTTAATCTCCAGATATTTGGCATCTCCCTTATTTTATTTTATTTTTTTAAGCAAAACAAATTTATCAAAAAGACACTAGCATACTTCACAGAGTTGAAGGAAAATCTGTAGGCATCATGGCATTTCTGATGTATTGAACCTTGTTATTCTCAAGAAAGATTCTGATGTCTTTCATCTTTGCTGTTTTCAGTATAATAGCTTCATTCTCTCCATGTGATGGGAAAAGCAAGGTATCTTTATTCCCTTCAGATGCATAATCATAATCCCCTTGAACCCCAATGCACAGATGCATTAAATCCAGTTAACAATCCAGAGAACTTATTCCAATGAATATTTCTCAGATTACTATGTCAACCCCTGGACAAATATCTTGATGCCAGTTTATGGACTATGAGTCCCCCAACTTCAGTCACATGCCTGTCCCTGGGGTCAAGAACCAGATTCTATTACCAGGAGGAATTGAAGAGGAGTGCAGGACAGATGAAGACAGTGGGCTCCACAATAACTGAGATATACATATGGATTAAAAGAACTTGCATAACTGCTTTAGTTCTCCATTTTTGCTTCCCTCTGAATCAGAGCATAAAAAATAATTTAAGTCTATATAGACACGTTTTGGAATTGATGAGGGCAAGGAAAGAGTGAAGTAAGCATGGGAAGAATCATGGTACAAGCTTTGCGAGCCAATTTAATTTCAAAAAGTGTTATCAAAATTGCCAATGCTTTTAAGTTTATTCAAATATTTAGTTATTTCGCAATTTGAATTCCATCAATGAGGCCTTACCCTTTTATGTTTATCAAAATAGACCATGAGATTATAAAGGTTTAACAAATTGGGGTGACAAAACTTGCTCTGTTGAAGGAACTTAAACGCTGAAATTAATTTCAAAGTAATACTTAGAAACAAAATGCTTAATGTCAGTAATGAACAAGGTCTAACTTTCCAATCACTTGACCATTCCATATCTGGTTAATAATCAGTAAATTCTTCAGGCATTTCCTGAAGATCTTTCATTGAATTTGAGAGATAATCTCCACTCTCTTGCCTTTTGTCCTTATCATATCACAATGAAAGATAAAATGTACAATATTAGCTCCCCTCCCACCACCCCCACCCCCTGTGCAGCTTGGTGGTTGAATGTCAACCAATGAGCAAGTCACAGATCAATTCCTAGTCAGGAATATGCTGGGCTGTGGGCTAGATGCCTAGTGTGGGGCATGAAGGAAGCAGCCAACTGATGATTCTCTCTCATCATTAATGTTTCTATCTCTCTCTCCCTCTTCCTTCTTCTATGAAATCAATAAAATTATGTTTTTAAAAGTACAATATTATCGGCATGCACAACAAATGTGATTTTTACTTTTTTTTCCCAATGAAAGGGCATTCCTTGACCTTGTCTGTGAAATTTCTAATATTACTAACTTAATTTAATTTTCACTTGTTGAGGACATAAATTAAGAGATGGACTTTAATCAGCCAGTCAATCTCCTGACATATTTAACAAAATCGTGTGTATGTAATTGTGCTTTCTTTGTACATGTACATATATTAAAGACATAATTTCATCAGAATTTCCAAGGCATTTGTGAACCAAAAGTCATTTTAAAGGGGAAGTAAGGAATGTGGGAGACAATAAGTTATTTCTTACTAAAATAGAAACATATCAACAATTTTAACACTTTGGACCTACTTCATTCCATTGAATACTTACAGTAATAGTATTTGCAAAGAAAAGTCAAGTAATTGCTCAGAGCTAAATTCTGTTTTGAGCACATTTTATAAATTACTTAATTTAATATTTGGTATCATGCTAGAAAATAGGTATTATCATCATCCAAATACAGTTGAAATTATTGCAACTCAGAATAGGAATACTTATTCAGGATTATATAACAGTGAATGAAAAAGTCAGAATTGGTATTCATTCCTGGTTCTAAATCCCATTTTCTTCCCAGGAATATGGTAGGCACTTAATAAAAATTAGTTTAATTAAATTAAAATTTTGACACAAGAAATATATGATAAAGGATAGAAAGGAAACATATTTATCTTTCATTAAACGTCCTTCACATGAATTATAATATGTCTTTGACCCATCTCCATCTCATAAATATTCCTCATCCCTAATAGTTTAAAAATATGTTTGATAAGGAATCTCTTTTTTATTTTTATTTATTTATTCAAAAATTTTGTCAAACTGCTTTCATATGCCTGGCATTTTACTGTGGAATGGAGAAATAAGGAAGATACTATTTTTGTTTTTTAGGGACCTACATTCAAGCAAGATAAATAAAGAAGAAACAATTTTAAAATAAAGAAAACAAATCATTTTAGCTACAGCGGTTAAGTAAACCCTATTAGTTTTTGTTGTCTAAAATTAATTTTTTAACTCTACTAAACCTACCAAATTTGTTCTTCGAATTCTAAGAAATAATGTTTTTTTTGTATACATACAGCCTAAAATTATCACATAAGAATGTGTACAATAATTTAGAAAGAATATGAACTGTATAGTTCATCTCATCTAATATCTTCTTTAAAAAATGAGAAATCAGAATTCCTTAATAGTTAAAAGACTTGTTGGAAATTACACAGCCATATATGGGATTAAAAGCTGAATATCCTGTACTCTGGGCTGATGACACAGAGCCCTTGTCTATGTGGTATTCCATAAAGAAATGAGGCTTCTGGAATAATGAGTTTTTTTTAAATGAGTGCAAATAACTTTCCTGGCTTTTCTGTGTATTACTTTAGTTGTCTTGAAATATTTTTTAGGACCCTTAGGCTTTCCCAGGTCCTTGAAGTTCTAAGGAACATAGTCTGGAATTTGTTGCATAGGAAATACTATCTTGGAAAAAAAAAAGAGAACTATCAAATTACAGAAAATAAAAGATATAAGTTGCCTTAAAGTCATTTAATACATTGCCCTCTTTATGTGTTACACAATGAAAACCCAGAAAGTGAAATCAATAAAAATATATTTTTTAAAAAATAAAAATGAGCTGGAGCTGCTATGCTAGAGGAACTTTCTTGCACATCTTATGTCTCAAACCTTTGGAATGTTCAAATAAGAGAAAATCACCTTTAGATTGGGCTTAAGCCATGTTTTTTCCCTAGGACCTAAGAGTAAGAAAACAATTATTAGGACTACTAGACTGATGACTACTGGGCAAAACCACTTACAGACATAGTTTAGAATTAGCATCGCGATGTTATGTTATCTGCACAAATAGAAATGCCTTCCTTCTACTGATTTAAGGACTCCCTTTTCTTTCTCATAAGTACCCCTTGCCTTTATCTCTATATTGGAGCATTATTTGGGCTTCTTCCTGAATGAATGATTCCCAATTAGATATTATTTAATGTCAAATAAATACTTGTTCTTGTCTCAATTTGAAAGGCCTTTTTATTTTAGGTTAGTGCTAATATACCAAAAAAAAAAAAACAAAAACAAAAACAAAAAACCCACAACAAACAAACGTGTGAACACAGCTTAAGTATAATCAATACAAGTTCAAAGTTTTCACAATGGCACAAAGAGATGCCTCTCAAATGTTTTTGGGTTTTGTTTTGTTTTGTTTTTGTTTGTTTGTTTTTTTAGTTTTTAATTTATTAGAAGCCAAACCAGTGAAGGAAGTAACTAGACAAGAGTACAGTGTGAAGCCGATGGTCTCAGAGAAAACCAGGGGTCTTATATCAAATATTAAAGAGTACACAGACATTTCTGATAAAACAGAGAAACAATTCTAGACACAGAGGGAGTAAGAGAGAGGGCAGAGTACAGCAGAAATTTGACATATGAATAAGAAAACATTGCAACTTAGCCTCCTCTTCCCTCACCATCGTGTTACGTTGACAGTAAATGTTTGAGGGTTTCTTGGCTTCAGCTAACTCAGGTTTGGTGGTAAGAATTTGATAAATTCCACAAATAGATAAATGCGGTTAAGGTAGAGAGTGTGCGGTCACAAATGAAAGCAGATATGTTTTTAAATAGGGTTTCTATAAACACTCTGGCCGTGTAAAGGTGTAGAGTGCTCCCGCCTAACCTTGTTTTAAAATCAATTGGAGAAACATTTCTTTTGAATTTGAGTAAGATGGAAGAGAAAAGCCAGTATGTTTCACTTCTGTTGATAGTCAAACGGGGGTGGCTTTGATGTGGCATTTTGTGGCTTTTGAAAATACAGTCAAATAACTGTGCACTTACAAAGTATAAATAGCTCAATCTATCACAGTTTAAATATATATATATATATTTAAAGGGGGGGAAAACTGACATTGAACAACCCACATGCTGATTTAATGCTCATGACAGCTCTTGGAACCTGTTAACATCGACATTTTATCCTAGCTTCCAAAGGGTGCGTGGGTTATAATAGCTATGTGTTGTGGCCTGATGATGAAATCTGTGATAGTTTTGGGGTCTCTTAAACCTTAAAGAATACATCTAATCTTTATTGTCTTTTAAAAAAAAATTCTAAAGCAAGTGGGAAAAAGCCATATGGTACTTAAAACCACAAGGGAAATTATACTTCTTTATATAAAGCAATCCCACTAGAAAAAAGGGTAACTCTTCTGTTTATCATTATATTTTATGAGGTAACTTCAATGAAATCATGAAAGTATTATCACATGAACTGCACAGGATAAATCTTTTTTGCCAGGGCCCTCAAAGAATAGGAAATTTGGGATATGGCATAATTGGAGCTGATTTTCCACCCTGCAAAGGAGGCTCAAAATGTGGTGTGGGTGACAGGAGGTCTTGCCATCAAAGAAGATGGTCAACATTTTCAAAACCCTTCATGTGGGCCACGAGGGTATATTTTACATGCCCAATTCAGAAATAAAATGCCCTTTTAATACAGTTTACTTTGATATTTTATGTGGGCAGAGTTTGTCTGGGTTGAGTCAAATGTTCCAATGTGTGAAGGAAGTACCAGCAAACATGCACAGGGAACTCACTAAAAAAAAAAAAAAAAAAAAAAAAAAAAAAAAAAAAAAAAAAAAAAAAAAAAAAAAATGTATATGCAGTGAAGGTTTTTTAGAGGAAAATTGATGAAGTCATAGCAAGGGTATTTCCATCAAATGAAAACTACCAGTTCTCTCCATTCATGTCCTTTGGAAAATAGAGGATACGTATATATTTTTAGCAGAGCGTTTTCTTTCACATATAACAAAGAATATTTTTGCAATAATAATGTCTGGGTTTCCTTCTTTCCATACACTCTCTTATTCATTCACCAAATATGTGCCCTGTGACAGATGTTGCAACATAATGACAGTGACGCAGTCGCATTTGTATACCCTTTATCGTGCCATGTAGCAAAATAGGTGATGCATGCTGGTCAAGATCAACGGCCACAAGAAGCTGCGAGGGAGGTGCTCACACTTCACAGTTGAGGAAAATGGAGTTGCATTAGGTTTGGGACGTGATTTTCTTCAGGTTGATTATGGGCCTAATATTTGAAACCAGGATATCAGATTCCATAGCTCAAATCCTGATGGCTTTTCTAGCCTCAGGTAATATATTTCAAGAGAGACACAGATAATTAATGATTCAGTCACCAACAATTATAGAACATTTATAGATGATTCACAAGGGAATGAAAGAAATGTGTTTTAAAATTCATAAGCAAGGAATATAGTAAAAATCTTCTAATCATGTGTCATTTCATTAATAACCATTATTTCTAAAATAATAAATGGTATTAGGTAATTCACTATATTGCTATACTACGCTTACTAAAAAAAAAAAAATCATTTTCCACTTACTCCTAAAGCTGTGCTGAAATGTACAGTGTGGTGTGACTGACTCTTTTTTCTCATTTGAGCAGAACTTAAGTATTCAAAATAGTTGAATGGCTGCAGAGCACAAATATTTAATTTTCTGACTCTTAAGCTAATAAAGTTATGTGTAAGAAAAAATTGCACTTACCCAGCACCAATATCAGTCAGTTTTAAATATGAAATAAAAATAAGCCCCTAGATTTAAAGACATGAATTAAACAAACAAACAAACAAACAAACAAAAAACCTATTTAATTTCAACCATTAAAATATCACACAGGTGGAGAAATGACTTCATCTAAAAATAATGTATTTAACAAAGTCGCATTAATTATTATTATGAGTAGTTTCATTAAAAGGTCACATATTTTACTAGGAAAAAATATCTAATATAATAAAAGAGTAATATGCAAATTGACCATTACCTGAGACACCTAAGCCACGCCCACCAGCCAAGCCATACCTCCCAGCCAACCAGAGCGGCTGTATGCAAATTAGCCCAGCCAAGATGGAGGCCAGCAGCCATGGAGCTAGAGCAAACCAGAGGCTTCTGTTGCAACTGCCTGCCTAGGCTGGTTGAGCCTCTGCTCATGGCCACGCCCACCAGCCAATCAGAGCAGCTGTATGCAAATTAACCCAGCCAAGATGGAGGCTGGCAGGGTGGCTCTGCACTGGGAGCCTCCACGGCCGGCATAGCTGTGCCAGGTGTGTCAGCTCAGTGGGGGGGGAGTCTGGCCTGGGGCCTCCTCGGGGCATCCAGGAGCGCCCATCCCAGGTCCACTGCCTGGCTCCGCCCCCCAGGGGCCTCCACCAGGTGTTCTGGAGAGTGGGTCCTCCACGGACCTTCCAGGAGCAGCCGTCCTGGCTCAGCTGCCTGGCTCCGCCCCCTGAGGGCCTCCTCAGGGGTGTGCGGGAGCACCTGTCCAGGGTCCGCTAACTTCATCTGCCCACCAGGGGCCTCCAAAGTACGTGTGGGAGCGTCTGCTGCACAGTGTGGAGAATACAAAGTCAGTCCGCTGCCCGGCTCCACCCCGGGTGTGTTTGCTCAGCAGCAGGGCCCCACCTGAGGGATTCTGCACCAGCGTCCGCCCCTGGCTCGCCACCCAGCTCTGTGCCAGGTGTCCCTCAGCAGTGGGGGCCCACTAGGCGTGTGCGGTCGTGGGCCCTCCAGTGGAAAACGTCCAGGCCTGTACTCACAAGCCCTCCCACCCCCAGTGCACGAACCCTGAAGGGGCTGTGGGCAGCCTGAAAATGGCCCTCAGCCCCTCACCCAGGCTGGCCAGGCATGCCAGCAGGTGGACATCCCCCCTGAGGTGTCCCAAACTGCAAGAGGGCACAGGACAGGCTGAGGGACCTCCACCCCCCGAGTGCACAAATTTTTGTGCACCGGGCCCATAGTTACTCTATATTATCCCTTAACCAGACAGCAATAGCACCGTCTCCTCATCTTGTTTTTTTTTTCTTTCTAAGTCACTATTCTCTACAGAAAATAATGCTTTGGTCAGGCCTGTGTGTCTCAGTAGTTGAGCATCGACCCATGAAGCAACAAGACCCTGGTTCAATACCAGGTCAGGACACATGCCCATGTTGTAGGATCAATCTCCAGTAGGGGGCATGAAGAAGGCAGCCAATTGATTCTCTCTTTCATTTATGTTCCTATATCTCTATCCTTCTCCCTTCTTCTCACTCTAATATCAAAAACATATTTGATTTTTAAAAAGCAATGTCTTGGAAAAATATTATTCCATTACCTTATAAACATTCTTTGTTCTTTGGAATTTAAATCCAAAGATTTAAATAATAATAATAATAATAATAATAATAATAATAATAATATAATTGTAAGGTAATAATTGTAATTGTAATAAAATAATAATTATGAGGTGTAACTAAAGAGAAAGAGAGAGAAAAAGGAAGAAGGAGAGAGAGAGAGAAAGAGAGCGAATGAGAATATTATGTTGATTCAGCTGTAGATGACAGCAGACAAGTTTTTAAATCCAGTTCGGTTATTTACTGGCTGTTTCCATTTGGACAAATTTTTCTAAGTATCAGTTGCTTCATTTGTGAAGTGGGGAAGGTAATAATTCTGCATAACTTACACTATATATGTTTTAAATATGTTAATACATGTAAGGACTACTTACAATTTGGGAACAAGGAAAAAATGTAATAACTACACATAAATTATCATACTAATCTTCACTCAAGCCTGCACAATATGAGTTCATAATTGAGACTTATACCTAGTAGGGTCCTGACTTGGTTCAAATGGGACCCGGGGTCTGGTTTTATTGAAGATCCAGTAGAGCCAATTCATGTTACTGGATATAAATTCAGCTGAACTGGTTTTCCAGGGACAAGTAGCTATACAAGGGCACCAGCAGAAACCTTACCAAAGTCGTGTTATTTGCAACGATATCAAATCAAAGCATATCTGAATCTTTCCTAAGGTCTCCAAAAAAGACTGAGGAAAACTTTGAAAGAGGGCTTCATGCTCCATAGTGTGTAAATGTGGTCATTCTCCAAAGAATAATTGCTAGGGAAATATAGTTGCACACAGATCAAGATTAAAAATAAAGATTTATTTAAGTTTATACAGATAAGTGTCAGATTTTCAATCTCAGGTCTTTCTGTGTCCAAAACCTGTGCCCATAAACATGAAATTAACCAAAACAACAACTACAAAAAAAAATCATTTGCCTCATTATTCAAATACATATGTATGGGTGAGCATTGTTCGTAACATATTTCTGGAATTGTGTTGCCTTCTTCTTGAGGATTTTGCTTTTAGGTGATGCTTAAATAAAATATGGAAGCAATATGGAAGTTTTCCTTCCAGGACATTTTCTCCATGATTAGAATCCCAGTATCTCTACAGACAATGGCCCTCATCATCACAGCTTTATCATCAAATTTTTCATTGTGAAGCTACAGGGTCCTGTGAGAGCCATCTCCCTGGACTTTTTGTATTTGCCCTCCATTTTCTGACAAAGAAACAAACTATCAAGTACAACCTCATATCATATTAATGAAGATGGAATTAATGGGAGTTTTCATCATAGCAACTTCAGCCACAAAATAGTCAATCAAATTCAAGGTAGGAGCACTGAGTATTGTTAATAGAGATGGATTTTGTTAAATTTGAGGTTTGAAAAAAATACAGTCTAATTTAAAGTTAGCTATGGATATTTTTACATTCCATTCTTGGTGATAGCATAATTTTACATATAAAATAGTATTTAATATAATTTGGAATCAAGAACACTTTATTTGTTAAAATAAGTCTAGAGTTTTGAAAAAATTAAACTATCTTATTCAATATAGTAAAGTACCTTCACTTATTAATTTTTATTTTATTTGATAATCACTTTGATAACGTATCTCAAAGTAAATATTTCCATAATATCTGGTCTAGCTAGTAAAATATAAATTTTGCATAGCTTTAAAGTATTTGCAATTATGTAAGCCAACTAATAAAATATTCTATAAATATAAGAGTCTAAATGTGAGAAATCATGTTTTGTGTTTTTCATTTAAAAGTGAAAACGTCAGAAAGGGCGTAGAGGTTTTAACCTGATAACCTTCATCATAATGTGTCTTACACAAAATTCCAAACAGAACATGCTGATTGAAAGGCAAAGAATGAGGATCATTGAAATGCAGGACTCATCAAGTTATAATGTCAACTTTCTAATGAAAATGCTTTCCTACAGTCTTCTCAATTGACAGACTGTCATTACATATTAAAAACTGACAAGTTATTGATGAATTAGATTGTTTTTAGTAATATCCAAAGCAACTAATCTTCAAATAACAAAGAGTATATAACTCATGAGTTAAATATATCATTTTTGACTTTAAAATCATTTTAAAGAAAAAATATTTATATGAACTTGTAGACTTCTAAGTAAATACAGAAAGCAGTTGTACATTATTAAAAATTTTAAATAGCTTAAATGTGAAATTGAACACATATATGATTGAAGAATATGTATGGTGATGATAGAGAAGAAAAGTAAAACATAAAGCTTAATTTAACTTTGTTCTTTATAAAACATTTCTAAAATTTGCAAAATACAAAACATCATTGGTTATCTTAAATTTTTTAGCTGATATAATTGAAAATATGAAGAAGGGATACAAGAATAGACTAAAATTTACAATTGTATTGTAAAGTTTATTCACTATTTTGATATTATGTCTCCTGATTCCTAGAGCTTATGTCTGCTTTCTTTGTTTATTCCCTTATAATGGTGGAACATTTTCCATTAGTCTCTTAAGAATGAATTGACACACAGCAAGTTGCTGATAAAATGCATGTTTAAAATGCCCATTCCATCATTACACTTGATAAAGGGTAAATTAAAGTTGAAATGATTTTTTTCTCAGAATTCTGAGGGCATAGTTCTATTCTGTGTGTTTCTTTTAGCTTCCACTATTGTTGATAACAGATACCTTTTTAATTTCTGACATTCTGTTTATGGTTCTTTATTTTTCCCCAAATGAAGGATTTATCATGTTGATGGCGTATCCCAATGGAGATGGCTTCTTCCAACAAGACAATGCGCCATTCCACGGTGCTCATATTGTGCAGGAGTGGTTCCAAGGACATGAGGGAGACTTTACTTTGCTTAGGTGGCCCCCATGATCACCAGATCTCAATCCAATTGAGCATTTGTGGGACAAAGTTAAAAGAGCCATCAGGCAGCTGGTTCCACAACCATCAAATCTCACAGAACTGGACAGTGCTATTCATCAGGCATGGTGTCAGATTCCTTGCATCACCTTTTAACATCTCGTGGAGTCAATGTCAAGAAGAATAGCCGCAGTATTGAAGGCAAAAGGTGGTCCAGCAAAATACTGATGGGGTGGTCATAAAAATCTGGCCACTCAGTATATATATCCCACGTTCAAAGGTTGTTAAATTGTATTGTTTACCCATATCTTCAGAAAAAAAATCACTTCTGTCGTGGTAAACAACCTGCTTCCCTATTTATAATGGTCTGGCCCTCTAGCAACTCCAGCACGAAATTATAGCTAATTTGCCTACAAATGTCAGGTGGTCATAATAATCTGGCCACTCAATATTTATGATCTATTATAGAATATACTAGGGGCCCGGTGCACAAAAATTTGTGCACTCGGGGTGGAGGGAGTCCCTCAGCCCGGCCTGTGCCCTCTCACAGTCTGGGACCCCTCAGTGGATGTCCTATGATGGCCCCAGTCTGCCAGGCGCCTTCTGTGTGTGTGTGTGTGTGTGTGTGTGTGTGTGGCCACTGGGGACCTGCCCCCAGCCGCATCTGA
>PVJC01051533.1:0-11451 GCA_004026665.1 Murina feae
CGTGAGTGGCGGCCGCCATGTTGGCTGGGCTAATTTGCATACAGCCGCTCTGATTGGCTGGTGGGCGTGGCTTACCCTGTCTCGGAGAAACGGTTAATTTTAATATTTCGCTTTTATTAGTTTAGATAATCTTTTACATATTCACCTGATTCATACACTTCACAGAAAGGGAAACTCTAACACTTTGAAAGTGAAGGTTTATAATCTATTATCACATAAGAGGTATAGAACTGAGATAAAATTCCAAGTCAGATCATCTCCAATGTACAGATCTTTACAAATGCCTTGCTCCTATGGTGGGTCCTGTCCTCACTTTTTGCCATTTTGTAAATTACCCTCCAAACTTTCTACAACATAGTAATCGTAGTTCTATTCCTCTATTGCATGAGAAATCACTGTGAACTCCTTTTCTTTCAAAACCAGGGAAGCCTCTTCTTCCTGCATATGAGATAAGGAACTGCAACTTATTGGACAAAGCATGAGGTAGTACATTGGAGACAGAGCTGTGCATTTGCACACCATATGGAATGTATTGCCCCATATGCAGATGTAATGCAACTTTGATATTATATTCTTTTTTAAAAAATATTTTATATATTTATTTTACAGGGTAAGGGAGAGTGAGAGAGAGATAGAAACATAAGTGATGAGAGAGAATTGTTGATCAGCTGCCTCCTGAATGCCCCACATTGGGGATGGAGCTGCATCCAGGCATGTGCCTTGATTTGGAATCAAATCATGACCCCTGGGTTCATAGGTCAATGCTCAATCATTGAGCCATGCTGGCTAGGCGCTATTATAATATTCTTTAATTGCACAACCCTTCTGACCTTGTTAAAAAAAAAAAGAAAATTTTATTTTGTAACCTTTCCTGCTAATCAGTATGTGCCCTGACTCAGAATGACTAATACAACATGTGATCTGATCTAACCAAAAATCTCGTTATAGTGAATCAGATATGTTCTCAATTTCGCTAAGCTATCTACTTCATTACCATCCAGTATGAGTAACCTTCACAGGTTAATTATGTTTATGCTTTAACAAAGTTTAATTTTATCTTTACTTGACAATTTTATGAGCACTCTCCTACTATAGTATAATAGGAAGATATAGTAGTTTTTGTTGTTATTGTTGTGTGTGTGGTTTTTTTTTTTCTATTTGTCATTGTTTGTGGCTGATTTTCATCTTAGTTGGTTTTCAAAAATTGCATTGCATTTGACTTGTACTCCAGCATGGAAACTTCCTTCTTCAATAACCTTCTTATTTTTAAAATGTTTCCTTTTGACCTCTGATTTGAGACTTTTACAATTTTTTTTTCATATTAAGTAGTTTCAATATTATCTGGATTGAAATTTTTGTTTCTGACACTTGGGTAAGCAACTTAGTCACTTTGATTCTTAATTTATCCATTTGTAAAGTGAAGATTATAGCACCTGTGCTGTAGTGTGATAACAAAGTATAAATTAGCTACTGCATGTAAAACAGCATACTGCCTGGAATATTGTAAATTCTCAATATATGTTAGTTTTTATTAATTTATCAGGTAAAAAATATTTGATATAAATCCTGGATCTTTTCCTTCTGAGTATAACTAGATATAAATATAGTTTATGTTTATTTAAATGATTATTCAATACTATTTTCTGGAATTTTGACTAGTGACTAACTTTAACTAGAAATTGTATATCCAGAGTCAGTTGTGAATAAATAGTAAGAGTGGGATTGCATTGAATTCTAAAAAGCAGAATCTGAGTGGATTCTGCCTTAATTGAGTTGTTTGTGTTGTCTTTGAAAAACAAGTGTTTGAACAGTATAAAGTAGTAGTTAGAATCCGAGTTCTGGGGTCACACAACCCAGGTTCTGCCACTCACTATACTATTTCTCTCACTGAGGGAGTTCCTTAGCCTTTCATTCTTCACCTTCCTGATGTTTAAAATGGGCATAATGTTTCCTTGCTATGCCAAGGAAACACATGACTGTTCAAATACAAGAAAGACATTTGATAAAGAGAAAGTTGCTTAGAGTAGAATTCTTCAATAGCTTTGGGTAGAGCTCGAGTATTCTACATTCCAAAATTAATAGTATTGTTTTGAGGATTAAATAAATATATGTTAAATCCTCATGAGGATTAATTAAATATATGTGAAATTATTAAAATAGGTTTTCACAAAGTAAATATTATATAAATATTTCAATTATATCATTATTAGAATAATTTTCCCTTTATTTATATATATTTTATTGATTTTTTACAGAGAGGAAGGGAGAGAGACAGAGAGTTAGAAACATCGATGGGAGAGAAACATTGATCAGCTGCCTCCTGCACACCTCCCACTGGGGATGTGCCTGCAACCAAGGCACATGCCCTTGACCAGAATTGAACCTGAGACCCTTCAGTCCACAGGCCTACGCTTATCCACTGGACCAAACCAGTCAGGGCTAATCTTCCCTTTAGCTACCTATCTAATCTGTTAAAATAGCAGTGAAGCAATTAGCCTAGAATATTTTCTAATGTTGCTATTTTTATGTCTGTTTTGTTTGTTCGTTTTTCTGTTCTGGGAAGAATGAAGCTGAATACAAATTTTAAAGAAACTCCTAAAAGAGTCTATGTGGAAACTGAGAATCTTTTCAGGCTATAGTTAACAGAGAACAGAAGCAATTTCTTTCTTATACTTGTAGGACAAAGCCTGAACAATTAGTGAATGTCTTTCTCAACAAATTATACATTGGTAAGGGAAATAGTCTGCCTCCATATCATATGTATAATCCTTTAATTAAGCTATAACTCAGATGGAATGCTAAGATACATAGAGTATTGCTTTTATGCACATTTGATTTTTTATTCAAGTGGGTTTGCTTAGGGCCTGCCTGACATTGACTATTACAAACTCTATAAACAACATCCTTCAACAAGGTGATCAGGACATATGGTTTCAGACAATGTGTGTGAACAACAGAGATGCTATTTGCCAGCCCAAAGAAACACATGCATATTCAAATGAAGGAAAGTTGTTTGATAAAGAGAAACTTATTAAGGATAGATTTTTCTAATACCGTTGGGTAGAGTTCAAATACTCTACATTCCAAATTTAACATTTGCCCCTATGTTGCTATTATTATTATTACTATTACATAACTAATAGCAAATACCCATTTTCATTATCAATGGGCAAGGACTCTCAACATGTTTGTACTTTTTGTTTTTAAGAGAAAAATTCTAGTAGATAATGCTTTTTCATATTTTTCTTATTTTAAGGTTATATGTATATACTTTTAATTCTAAGCGAAAAAATGAGACATCATAAAATTCATATTAAAAAAGACATTTTCATGCAGTCTATAAATACTTAAGATAAATATATTATTGTGGCTCAAATTATTAAAAATATTCCTTTTAAACATTGTTCTATAAAAATAACTTTTACAAACAGATGTAATATATAAATGTATGTTTTAAAACATACATCTCATCAAAAGTTATACTTAAGTGAAAAATTCTCAAAGATACCGATGTTATTTCCTACAACTGATACCTACCACTAAGGAAATAAGGATGAATAAGAGATAATAATAAAATGTATACAAATAAAAAGGAATAATTATGTAATTATTTAAAAATAAATAAGAATCATTTAAACATTTAAAACAAACATGTCATTTTTTTATTTAAATACCTAAAACTAATAAATAAGACAGAAAAAGTAATTTAATAACTTGGATTAGAAAATAAGCACTTTGAAAAGAGGGGAGAAAAATCTTTTTCTAAAACTAAAACATCATTGTAGGTCTGAATTTTTTGATACTACATATTTATGGGAAATAAGAGAAATAAAGTTTTATATATTAAAATACAATCTTCCACTTTTAAAAATGGATCTAAGATATTTTTTAAAAATCAACAAAACGGCGGTGAGCAGTGGTCTCAGTATTAAGATGCATAACCTGCATATCCAGAGTAATCCATGTCTTGATGCTTTACAGTAGAATTTAATTAACATAATAAGGAATTAATTGGAAATCATACCCAGCAATTTCCATGATAAAAGCACAGTTCCTGCATTTTTCTAAAGTACCGATGTTTTTCTATCCTTAGTATGAATATTATGTTTCTGTGTTGGAATCAGGTATTGGAAAAGTGGCTGCAAGAGTGTAGGGTGTAGGCACAGGCCTTCAATAACCGCATGTGCAGTGTGCATGTAGATATGCCTCAGGCCAGGCATGCAGTACCTTGCCTCAGAGTCAGCACTTGGACAGCTCTCCTGCCTCAAATTTCGTGTAGTTCAATTAACACAGATTCTCTCTGTGCATTTCAATATGGACTGAGGCATCCGCTCTTACGTCTATGACATGAATGAATTAAACTGATTTAATTAGTAGTGTGGCAGTAAAATTTGCCCGCTGAATTTTATCACATGAGGTTACGGAAGTCTTTGGTCACACGGAAGTTTCCTGTATCATCTGTCCTCAAAGGCCAGCTGAGACTGATGTTGTCATCCTCATTCTCACTCCAAGTCCCTTCTCAGTTCAGTTATTAGGTCAAGGAAGGGAAACACACAAGCTGCTCTCAATCAGAATAAAATACTTTGCTGCTGTATTTAAAGATTATACAGGATACTTTACATATATCTTACATGTAAAGTACATGTCAGGGTCTTATTTTTCAGATGAGCAAAGTATATGAAAACATAGTGGTTTTCTATTATCAAAAGCAAATGGTCAGTTTCAATTTGGGGGGAGGGTTGCCTAAAACAGATTGCCTAAAACATTTCATCTTTGATGCAGTGATAAGCATATTAAGAGTAAAGAGTGCCATAGGATGCATTATACTCACCAGTAAAATAACCTCATGATCCAAATGAAAGGTTTCAAGAACTGATAAGAAATAAATTTTACCCTACTTTTAAGCCAACAAGTTAGCCCATTATGGTTTCAAGGGTGATGATTAATGGTGCAAGACTTGTAGATCAGGTAGGAAGGACTGTATTATTCATAGCACAGAAGGCAGAGTATCAACAGATTGATGTCCATTCCCTTTATTCCAAAGTCCCTGAGAAGTAAGTGGAATGGACCCATATGGATGCTTTCACAAAGAGTACTGCCTTAGAGCAGAATTCTGAATTTAGGAAACCCAAATTATACATATACTAGGGGCCCAATGCATGAAGATTTGTACACTAGGGGTGGGTCCCTCAGACAGACCAGCACCCTCTCCAATCTGGGAGCCCTCAGGGGATACCTTTCCAATCCAGGAGCTTCTGCCTGTCTTTGCAATCATGAGCAAATTGTCTGAGACCCCAACCCAGTTTGCTCACAGAATAATAGGTGCTTTTTTTTTTTTTTTTTTTTTTTTTGCTTCATTGGTGGAGATTTCCTGGAAGTTTTAGGATAGCTTCCCTTTAATTTTTGCTAGACACTGTGATTTTACTTATGTCTCTCACCTTTGCTTTCCCTCCATCCCCCACTGCAACAGTAACTTGCTCCAGGCTCACTTGCTCTAGTGCCTAGGACATTTGTCTGCCACAAGAACTACGATTCCCAGCATTCCTGGTGCTCTCCACACTCTTGGTTTTCCCTTCCTGCTCTGTCTCCATTCCACGGCCTCCCACTCTGACAAGTCCTCTAAGCCACCAGCTCTCCCTCTCTGCTCTCTGTCTGGTGGCTTGGGGAGCCAAGTTCCCCAAGCCGCTCCACTATCTGCCAGCTCTCCCACTCTGCTCCCCCCAAGCTTCTGGCTCTTCTGCTCTGGTACCCACCCAGCAGCTTGGAAGATCAACCAAGGGAGCCATGTCCCCCCAAGCTGCCGGCTCTCCCATTCTGCTCTCTGTCTGTGTATGCAAATTAACCCACCATCTTTGTTGGGTTAATTTGCATACTCATTCCTGATTGGCTGGTGAGCATAGCAGAGGGACAGTCAATGTACATGTTTCCCTTTTATTATATAGGACATAACATCCTTGTAAAGACACTTCTAATTAAAAGGCATTAAGTGCCTCACCTTAAACAATGCAAAAAATGTGAGGAATCCATACAGAATTGTCACCCCAGGAAAGGTCCTGAAAAGTCATAATTTGCTACTCTTTAATAAATGAAGATATATAGAACGAACAAGTTAGTGTGCAAATTGACCTTAAATTATAATCCTTTCTGGGTTCAGGCCATTGCTCTCATTGTCATTCACTATTAATTTACACCACCACCTTAAAGCACCTTGTTCAGTGTGTCATGTGTGATGGCTGTTTTATGAGTCAATTTGGCTAGGGCACAGCAAACAGATATTTAGTTAACCATCAGTCTGGATTTTGCTAGGAAGGTATTTTAGACGATTTAACATTTAAATCAGTATATGTTGAATACAGCAGATTTCTTTCCATAATCAGGGTTGGTCTTATTCAATCAGTGGGAAGCATTAAAAGAAAAAAGACTGAGGTTCCCCAGGGAAGAGGGAATTTGACTTCTAGACTGTCTTTAAATTTGAGCTGCAATATCAGCATTTCCCTGGATCTATCACCTACAGGTGGACTTCCCATTCTCCACACGTGTGTGAGCCAATGCTAGAAAACGTATCTCTGCTTCTCTTTCTATGTACACACCCTATTGGTCCTGTTTTCCTGGAGAATCCTGAATAATACACCATCATCACTCCTGTAATCTGAAAATGATTTTGTTGAATGCTCTGGGCAGTAGAGATAAACTCTTATATTCATTCTTTCCTTTTTTAAAATATATTTTTACTAGAGGCTCAGTGCACCAAAATTTGTGCCCTGGAGGGGTGTCCCTCAGCCCAGCCTGCGCCCTCTCATAATCCAGGACCCCTCAGGGTAGGCCTGGCTGTGATCAGTGCCTATCAGGGCTTTCCTTTCTCTGGCTGCAGGCTGCTGGCCCCACCCTTGCCACAGCCACTGATTGCCAACTGTTCAGAGCTACCCCTCCCTCCGGGGTGTGATCACTTGGCTGGCCTGAGCCTCCCTCTGTGGGGCAATTGATTATGGGGAGGGGCCCCCATTGATCACCTGCAAAGGGTGGCCTAGGCCTCTCTCTGTGGGTGACTGTGGGATGGTGGTGGGGCCCTCTGATCAACTGCATCACACCCGCCTTGGCTGGTCTGGCACCAGTGCAGGTCATAGCGTGGTAGTCCGGACAGTCATTCTGCTGTTGGGTCATTCAGTCGATTTATATATTATGCTTTTATTATTATAGACTAGAGGCCCAATGCATGAAAATTCGTGCAAGAGTAGGCCTTCCTTCCCCTGCTGCTGGCACCGGCTTCCCTCCAGCACCCGGGACCTGGGCTACTTCCCTCCAGACACTGGCAGACACCCAGGACCTGGGCTTTTCTCTGGCCCTGGCTTCATCTGGAAGGACATCTGCAATGACACCCAGAAGAATGCCTGGTCTAATTAGCATATTATCCTTTTATTATTATAGATTTATTTCAGAGAGGAAGGAAGAGGGAAAAAGAAATAAAAACATCAATGATGAGAGAGAATCATAGACTGGCTGCCTCCTGCATACCCCATACTGGGGATAGAGCCTGCAACCCAGGGATGTGCTCTGCATGGGAATCGAATCATGACCTGCTGGTTCATAGGTTGACACTCAACCACTGAGCTACACAGGCCAGGCATCATATCATTCTCTTCAATGAACACTGCGCCATATGTACTATGGAAGGCAGAATAGCTTCCAGGTTAAGAAACCTCCTACAGATATGCCATGAGTCTATAGCTCATTTTATAATAACCCATTACATATTTTTCAATATAGAGTTATGTTATAAATATTTTTATTTTCTTTATGTTATGATGTTTCAACATCTTTCTAAAAAAAAAAACATGAGGGGTGGGATTTGGAGTCCGGAAATAGCCAACTCTTAAGGATAGCAAAGGGTCCAGACAGGCAAATGCCTTTGATTTATAAACTAACAAATCCAGAGCCCTACCTCCTCTATCCAGTTCCTGTACCCAGGAAATAATACTCTTCTGCATAAATCATCCCAGATCCAGGTGTCAGGCAACCAGTGACCTGATACCTGGTCACTGGGCTAGAGTTTAAAGCCCAACAAATTGTTCAAACTTGCCAGACCTAACCTATTTATCCTGCCCTGCCTTGCCTTCTTCTCAGAGATTTTAATAAAAACTACGGCCTAATACTTTCCCTTCACTTTTGTCTTCTGCTTCCTGACCAACCCGGTGTCTTCCCACGTGTTCCTGTGTAGTATGCTGTGCCTTCCATTTCAAGGACCTGTGAATATAATAAGCTTTGTTTTCTGAGTCTTCTTCTGTATCCTCTTGTGGCCATATCTGTCTAACCAACTCATGAAAAAATATATATAAAATATGAGTCCTCACTGTGAGTGGCGGGAAAGAAAGTAATTTCCATTAATGCCCTTGTGCTACCCAATTCTGCCTACTTGCTAAGAGATAACAGAGTGACAATTGCTTGATCTTCTGAAGGCAAAATATCACAGCTGTTATTCTTGCATATTCCTTTTAAGTCCGATGAAGTAAAGTAGGATTTGTTGAAACAAATCTTTTGGACCATATTGCTTTAATACCAAATTACTCAGTCTCTTTCATATTAGATGAAAAGGCACCTCGATTAGAAATCACTTTTTATTGTTATGTGTTCTAATGTGTTTCATATTTTGCAGTTCATCATTTAAACATTCAAACAGTTGCATCGCTTCAATTGATAATGTTCCCTGAACTTTTTAAACAAGGTTGCAGCACATACTTTGCTTAGGCATCATGTTTAGTGAAATACACTGATCATTACATTTCAAGTTGAGCTTAAAAGCCAGAGGCCATAAATCTTCATTGTTTTATCATTACCATGACAAAGAACAAGGTGTCATTTCAGGTGATTATCCTGCTAGAGCTTACCTTCCTGTCCTACATTAAACAAGTATGCTTGTTTCAGATTCATATTCATAACCCAGAGAGAAAATGATAGTTTAAATGCATGTGTAGGTGATGGGTAAATGTAATAAAGCAAGTCAAGTCCTTAATAGTAATTTATTTCAATAAACCCTTCTATAGAGATTGAAGAGAATGCAGTTACAACACTTCTTGGTCCACAGGTAGCCTCACAAGCTAAAGTAGTAAGCCAGGGGAACATATAATAATATAACTAGGCAGAAACCTACCTACAAAATCAGTATTTTAGAGATAAAAGGAGGCTAAAGAATCATATAGTCTAATGTCTACATTCTATAAATAATGAAATGAAACCCCAGAAAGATAAAGTGATTCACAAGGACCCACATTTAGTAGTCAATACAATATGCCTGGAAATTTGACTCATGTTCTGATGTACCTATCTATTTATGTTAAAGTTTGATCTCTAGAACTGTAAATGAAAAATCATAATCAGTAGCAAGAGTCAAGAAAAATTAATGTAAGTGGTGACTCATTAGAAGGAAAGAGTGGGTCATAGAAGGGGAAAAGTCACTGGAGAGCAATAAGATCATGAAGCGAAGGATTCTTCACCAACTTCCTAATAAAAATTTATTGTTCTCAATAAACTATAGCTTTATTTTCTTACTAAAATATACGTGATTGCTGACAATGTAAAGATTCAATAAATGTGTATATGAAGGGAAGTCAAATATTAAATCAAATATAAGGAAAAACTGAGGCACTATTATAAGAAGATACATGAGACTGAGAAGACAAAACTATTAAATTCATTAGGAAAAAAAGGCTAAAATTTGAGAAAGTTCTTTAGTTAATAGTATTGAATCAACATTAATTTTATGGTTTCAGTTACTGCGGTAATGTAAAATAAGATGTTATTATTAGGGAAAATAGAGTAGGGAATATATAGAAATTCTCTGTACTTTTTAAAATTTTTCTACTAGACTGAAAAAAATAGTTCAAATTAATTTTTAAAAACACAGTAAAGCATATAAGACAATCTGTAGGAAAAAGGAAGATAGCTGAAATATCAATATTAATGCTATGGTTTCTAACAGTTTTGTTGCAGTAAGCTAAATGAATCCTCACAATTTCACAGAAAAACTATAAAGATAATTAGTGCAGAACAAATCAACTAAATAAGTATTCAGTATAAAGCCAAGATAGGTACAAAAATGAGATGTTGATTTAGAGTGCCTGGGAAAGTGTATTAAGACAGGAATGTCTCGGGTGTGTTAACTAAAAATCATAATTATTTTTTTAATTAAAAATGTAGAAGCTCAAATGAATCATGAGAATATGGAAAAGTTTACAAGATTCCTGAACATTCACCAGGGAAGCCAATTATAAGAACAAATTCAGTAAATACCAATATAACTTCAGATAATCATATAATAATAATGATTAATCTTGTTTCTTATTTTAGAACAAAAAGAATCATGCTTCAGTCAATCTTATCTCTGTTTTATCAATTTCATTACTTTTTTAATGTAATGGCAGCCAAAAGAAATGACTCATTCATTCAGTGAGTAGTAGTTGTACAGCTGCTGTATGCCAGGTGCTGTTCTAGGCTGTAAAGATCTGTCAATGAATGAAATCTCTGAAATCTTGAAGTTTACATTCTTATAGCCAGGCAACAAACAAGCAAATTATACCTAGGGATAAGTACTGAAGAGAAAAAGTAACCAGAGAAAGGAGATAAAGATTCAGGCCCAGGATATGGATATGTGTAGATGTATAATTTTAAATGGGTGACTAGGAAGGACTAACTAAGGGTGTGGCCTGTAAGAAGGACATCTGTGAGGTAAGGAGAGAGGCATGGGAACATCTAGCAGAGCAGTGATCCTGGCACAAGGAATAACACATGCAAATGCCCAGAATTAGGACCACACACAGGGGACTCAGGGGATGACAGAGAATGTTGGAGTCAGAGGGATATTACAGGTTATATAGCAGAAAAACAACTTAAATGAAAAAAATATGTTTTCCCTTATGAATTTAAGAGTTCTTACAGGAAACAAGGAGTTAATTACATATGAAATCCTCATGAACAATGGAGATAAGTGAGTTCTTCTTATGACTTATACTCATTTCCCAGGGTCTTATCTGTTGGTGTTGAGAGAGACAGTCCCTGGTGGACCTTCCTGGGAGTGCTGAACTGTGAGACATGTATCTTCTAATACTAAACAATTTCCATAGTTAGTCACACAGGCAATGAAATGAAGGGCACCAGCAGGCAACTGCTGTGTAACTGTTCACTCTATAAAGCTTAGCGGTTTGTGTCTTGTCTCATTTTCCACTTTTGGCTTCTCTGCAGTGGTGGCAGGTTTACTTCCTGCTGCCATCTAAGGCAAGGTTTCCCAAAATAGGCTCCATGGACATTTTGGACCTGAAATTTTCATACACAGGACTGTCCTGTGTATGGCATAATGTTTAGCAGCACTAGACTCTATCTCCTAGATGCCAGTAGCACCTCTCCACCCCGAGGTGTGATCAGCAAGAAAGAAAGATTTCAGGAAAGAAAGATCTGCTCTTC
>PVJC01051534.1:0-11421 GCA_004026665.1 Murina feae
AAGGCTGGCCTGACCACGAGACAGGGTTTTCCCTGCTTTCTGGTGGCTGGAGGAAGATGAGCAGTAGGCAAGCTTGGGAGGCAGGCAGCACCCAGCCCTGGCCGCAGCTCAAAAAAGAGAACAACATGCAGGGGAGGGCAAGAGTCTGAGAGATCATCATAGAGGGGGTGCCCGCTCCAAGCCTCCATAGTGTGCCTCGGGGCAGGCCCCCAGCAGGTAGACACACACAGGAGGACTGCTCCGAGCCTCTGATGCGGCTGGGGGCAGGTCCCCAGTGGCCACACACACACACACACAGACACACACACACACAAAAGGCGCCTGGCAGACTGGGGCCATCATAGGATATCCACTGAGGGGTCCCAGACTGTAAGAGGGCACAGGCCGGGCTGAGGGACTCCCTCCACCCCGAGTGCACAAATTTTTGTGCACCGGGCCCCTAGTCATTAATGATAAGAGAAAATCATTGATAGGTCACCTCCTACATGTCCCCCATTGGGGTTTGAGTTCACAACCTGGGAATGTGCCTTGATCAAGAATCGAACCATGACCTCCCAGTTTGTAGGCCATGCTCAACCACTGAGCAACCCAGGCTGGGTGGAGTTCCAATCCTTTGAGGGCCTAAGTGAATGGTGACAAAGAGTTTTCTTGTAAAACCGTGTGTTTCTTCTTACAGCTTGGCTTACCCTTCCCCTGCTTGTCTCGTGTGCCCTGTAACACTATGTTTGGATCCCAGCATCAGATGGTGAGTTCTCTTTTGGTTTGTAAAATAATATGGAATTGGGTTTTGAAACTATGTCTTTCTTTTAACTAAAGTTTTGTTTGCTGGCCTCCAGATAATTCTTAGCTTATTCATTTATTGCTTTGATCTTCCCATTGCATACTGAAGCCAGAGCAAAAAGGATAGGTTTTGGGTTTCTGCTTTTCTTTTTTCAAGATAGTTTGATTTTCTATACATTAATTCAGATGCATTAATGATTAATGATTAGAGATGCATTTTTTATTGATTTTGGGGGGTTGAGAGAACATTTTCTTTAAACATGTTTAAAACTGGAAAATGTTGGCTATATATATGCAATTTTTAACTTTAATAACTTTTAACTGATTTTTCTAATTAGTCTTCAGGAAAAGTATTTGATTTTCACATCTATGATTAGAGAAACTAGAAAAATTGTCAAGAATTGATTAATTTTGAGAGTCAGGTACTTCTTTTGGAAGTTGTAACTTCTCACTGAATAACTTTTATGCTGGTTGCCTCATGTTTTTATGATTTATCTTTTAATCCCAGGATGTTGCCCTCCTGGAAAAACTGATTAAAGATGATATTGAACGAGGAAAACTGCCCCTGTTGCTTGTTGCAAATGCTGGTAGGTAGCATGAACCTGAATCTTACATTTTGAAAATAGAAGAGAGAGGCTAAGTACTTAGCCTAAAAAAGACCAAGTCTTAAGCAATGTTTGTGTGCCACATGTTTAAGATAGTCTGTATGAGCACTGTGGTAAGAGTTAGAATAGTATCGTTGCCTCACTTGACTCCCTTTAATTGTTGGTTTGTTATAGGAGCTATTTTTGTGTGTATAGGTTTTTATTGAGGTTGTAAGTACTTCTTTACTCCTTCCTTCATGTGCTTCTTTCCCAAGTTGAATTTTGAAATGTCATACTTAAATGTGCACCTTGTAGACAGCAGCTGCTCTGCTTACCATATTGTGTTTAACATTGTAGTTCAAGTTCCAGACCAGTGGTTGCCAACAGGTGGTCCACGGACCACTGGTGGTCCATGAGGTCCTAAAGGTTGTCAACCGCTGTTCTAGACAGTTTAATAGGTAAGAAAAATAATGAAATAACAGAGATTGAAAAGAATCAAATGTCTTTACTTGCAAATGGCATGATTGTACAGGTAAAAAAGTTGTAAGGAAATCAGAGAAAAGCCATTGGAACTAATCAAATCTATTAAGGTTGCAGAATCTTATATGCTAACAATGAACAATTGAAATTAAAATGTCATTCATTATAGCATCAAAAAAATGAGAACTACATGGATAAGTTTAAGAAATAAATGCAAGATGTGTACAATGAAAACTACAAAATGTTGCTAAGAGAAATTCAAGAAGACCCAAATGAATGGAATTATATGTCATGTGCATGATTGGAAGATTCAATATTATTAAGTTAAATCTCACCAAATTAATCTGTAGATTCAGCTTAATCCATGTCAAAGTCTCAGCACAGTTTGTAGAAATAGGTAAATCTTATTGAAATTGATAAGCTGATTCTAAATTTATATGAAAATACAAGGGATCTAAGAATAGCCAAAATAATTTTGAAAAGAACAAAATTGGAAGACTTACCCTATCTAACTTTTAGACTTACTATAAAGCTACCCTTAATAAAGGGAGTGTGATTAATTGAAGAGAAGAGACTCACATGTATATGATCACTTGATTGTTTTTGTAAATATGCCAAGGTTATTCAAGGGAGAAAGGATAGTCTTTTCCACCAGTGGTTTTGGAACAATTGGATATCCATGTGGAAAAAAGATTGAACCTTAATCCTTACCTCACTCTGTATACAAAAATTAATTATAAATGGTTCATAGACCTACACATATAAGCCACAACACTAAAACTTCTTGAAGAAAATATAGAAGATCTTTGTGATCTTGTATTGGGCAGAGATATCTTAGGACACAAAAGGCATGAAATGTAAATTGGACTTTATCACAGATTAAAGGCTTATGCTGCTCAAGATACCCTACCTTGCCCTAACCGGTTTGGCTCGGTGGGTAGAGCATCGGCCTGTGGCCTGAAAGGTCCCGGTTTCGATTCCAGTCAAGGGCATGTACCTTGGTTGCGGGCACATCCCCAGTAGGGAGTGTGCAGGAGGCAGCTGATCGATGTTTCTCTCTCATCGATGTTTCTAACTCTCTATCCCTCTCCCTTCTTCTCTGTAAAAAAATCAATAAAATTAAAAAAATTTAAAAAAGATACCCTACCTGTTAAGAAAATGAAAAGGCAAGTTACAGACTTGGGAGAAATATTTGCAAAACGTTTTTTTGACAAAGGACTTTATCAAAATACATAAAGAAGTTTTACCATTTAGTATTAGGAAGACAAATAATATAATTTTTTAAATGAACAAGAAATTTGAATAGACACTTCACCAAAGAAAATATATGAATGTATAATCACTTAAAAGATGCTTAACATCATTAGTTATTAGTGAAATGCAAATTAAAACCACAATGAGCTACTATTACGTACTTGCTAGAATGGAGAGAAAGAAAAAATAATAGAGTGCCAAATGCTGGTGAGAATACAAAGCACCTGGAACTCTCATGCGAGGTTGGTAGGGAGCAAATAATGTTGCAGCGCCTCTGGAAAACAGTTTGGCAGTTCCTCAAAAGGTTAAACATAAAATCAGCATATGACGCATTAGTCCCATTTGTAGGTACTTATCAAAGAGAAAAGAACACATAGGTCCACACAAAGAATTGTATGCAATACTCATAACTGGAAACAATCCAGGTGTCCTTTACCTCGTGAATGGATAGCAAGTTGTATCCATCTGGTGGGCCGCTAAGCAGTACGTAGGAATAGTACTAATATACAAAACAGGGATGAACTTTAAAAGCATGCTAACTGCAGAAGGCCAGACAAGAGTTACATAGCATATGATTGATATGAAATTCTTAGAGAAGGACGAAAGTACAGTGACAGAGAACAGATCAGGACTGTGGCCAGTGGGGAGTGGAGAAGAGAGTGACACCTCGGGAGTGAGGGGGCATGGAAGGAGCTTTTGGGGTGATGGAAATATTCTCTACTTTGATTGTGTTGGTGGTTATACACTGGATACATTTGGCAGAATCATTGAACTGTACACTTAAACCAGCGGATTTTATTGCATGCGAGTCATACTTCAGTCAGTAAAGCTAATTAGCGTTGCCCCTTTGGCTGCAGGGGATAGGTCCAGTACCCTTGCTCCCCTTGGACACCAAAACCCACAGGCGCTCAAGTCCCTGATAAAGTCATATAACCTACAGGCTGCAGCTGGATATGCCTCCGTATCACTTCATTTGTGTGCATTCAGCACAGTGCTTAGGGTGTGGCAGATTCAAGTTTCGCTTTTTGGAACTCTCTGGGATGTTTTTCCAAATAGTTTAAATTCACGGTTGATCGAATCTGTGGGTGCGGACACAGACAGCCAACTGTATTTTAAAAATAATAATAAACAAAAATGCATGTCTACCTTATTGTTAGTAGGAAAACCACCACTTCCTGCCTGATTTAGCATGTCATATCTTTAAAAAGAAACAAACCCACCCATATTCAATCATTGATAGATGGGAGAGGCTACAGTTTACACACGTCTGAGTGACTTACCAGTATGATTATGCTGCTGCCGCCAGAATACACATTGCAGGGGTTAGCCAGCAGACACTGCCAAAAAACTTGAAAATAGAATCTGAATGTGGTCAAGTCACTAATACATAGCACTGTGCTTTATGTTTTGATGGGTTATGTGACACAGGCCATGCATTGGCCTTTGTTCTTGTTTCAACTAAAATATGTCAAGATTTTTTTAAAAACTTGAGACAGACTTGTATGTAGGCAAAACAGTTTTTAGCCTTTTTCCTAGCATAAACCCTGCACAAGAACCACTTGCATCACTTGCGTATGTGTTGAGGCAGTTGGTAGGGTTTGAAATCTTATTAGGTGGGATTCTGCTAACGAAATTTAAGATAGTTGGGAGAATACTTGACTCTGTATTTTACTTATGCTCTGAGAAGAGGGATCTGCCCAGCAAAAGCTATAGTGTAAATGAATTATAAAGGGGATGGGTTAAAATGTGTAATATGTTCAAACTGACTTCAGAATACACGTTCTATATTAAAACAAAGAGCCCTGACCGGTTTGGCTAAGTGGATAGAGTGTCGGCCTGGGGTCTAAAAGGTCCCAGGTTCGATTCCGGTCAGGGGCATGTACCTTGCTTGCCGGCACATCCCCAGTGGGAGGTGTGCAGGAGGCAGCTGATCTATATTTCTCTCTCATCAATGTTTCTAACTCTCTATCTCTCTCCCTTTCTCTCTGTAAAAAATCAATAAAATATATTTTTAAAAAAACAAACAAAAAAACAACCTCCAAATTGGGTTGAAAACATCTCAAATTCGTCTATGTATTTTTAATAAAAGGATATGCCTAAATATAAAATAACCCAAAAAGTGACAAAAAGTTACGGTAGAATAAAAAATCTGATGAACAGAACAAACTGGTGAATGTAATAGGATCAGGGACATGGAAAGGGAGCAGACTGACAATTCTCAGGAGGAAAGAGTTGTGGGGGGTACGGGAAGAGATTGGACAAAGAACTTACACCTATGGACAAGGACAGTGGAGGGGTGAAGGCCTGGGGAGGGGTAGAAATTGGGTGGAGAGGAACATCTGTAATAATCTAAACAATAAAGATTTTTTTTAAAAGTTAGGGTAGGGTAGAACAGACTATTTGTGGCAAATGCTAACAGAACAAAAGTACTTAAGCAGTGTTAGTGTGAGATAAAATAGACTATATTCATTGTAATTCATATGATTCAAGAGATAACAGTTACGAACGCTTATGAACATAACTTTGAACTTTATAAAGGCAGGCTAAAGGAAAAATGGATAGAATACAAGTATAAATTGACAAGCTCACAATCTTGGTAGGAGATTTCAATATATTTCTCATGAAACAACAAATCAAGTACATAGAAAATAAGTATATAGGCGATTTAAATAACACAGTTTACAAGCTCTTTTATAGATACGTATAATGGAGAATACACACTCTTCATAACTTGAATCATCAATTTGCAAAAGTCAATTTTAAGCCAATCCACAAAGAAGATCTTTTTAAAAAATAAATATTTTTATTGATTTCACAGACGGGGGGAGAGGGATAGAGAGAGAAAAACCTCAATGATGAGAATCATTGATTGGCTGCCTCCTGCACGCCCCCTAATGGGGATCAAGCTCGCAACCCCGGCATGTACCTTTGACTGGAATGGAACCCTGGATCCTTCATCTGCAAGCTGACACTCTATCTACTGAGCCAAATCTTTTTCTTTTTTTTTTTAAATAGAGGAAGGGAGAGGGATAGAGAGTTAGAAACATAGATGAGAGAGAAACATTGATCAGCTGCCTCCTGCTCACCGCCCACTGGGGATGTGCCTGCAATCAAGGTACATGCCCTTGACCGGAATCGAACCTGGGACCCTTCATTCCACAGGCTGAGGCTCTATCCACTGAGCCAAACTGGTTAGGGCCACTGAGCCAAATCTTAATAAAACAGATACAGTGTTAGTTCAGTTGCAGGGAGATAATGTATATAAAAGTTTTAATCATGCTTTAAAGACTCAGAAAATATGTGTTCCTTTTAGTATCTTTTTGTGTGCTTTATCCTAGGAACTGCAGCGGTAGGACACACAGATAAGATTGGGCGTTTGAAAGAACTCTGTGAGCAGTATGGCATATGGCTTCATGTGGAGGGGTGAGTGGAAGGTGGGATTGGCTCCATAAGTGGCACACAGTGCTCATGAGGAGTGGACATCCCCGCTCTCACTTTGTCATGACATTTATCACTAAGACCTCTTTGGGTTGCAAATAACAAGAAAACTCAAATTGGCTTAAGTGAGAAGAGATTATTGGTTCACATAAGTAACAACAAATCAGTGTTAGGGTTGGCTTCAGGCACAACATCCATCAGGAGTCAGTGTGTCATTCTCCCTTCCCCCGCAATACCACCAGCAGTCACTTGGTTTAATAGCCTCTGTGTTGGCTCCATGTATAGATACTTTACTGTTATGGTCCAAAGTAGCTGCAGCAACTCCAGCCTTTTTTCCAGTTTGTGTCGAGTGGGTCAGAAGCCCCAGGAAAAATATCATACCAATCACTGTAGCCAGGGAGATGTAGTTTAGGTTATTTGCCCACTTGTGGAGCCAGTGGTGATGTCTCCTCTGCCCAAAGCTGTGGTCTAATAAAGGAGATTGGGGTGATTTCCCAGAAAGTCATTGGAGTGCTGCTGAGAGCGGGGAGAGGATGCAGGGCAACCAGAGTAGTCCATATCCAGCACATCATGCGCGGTAGGTTTCTTCTTTATTTCCCTCTGGGAAAGATGACCGGAAAATAATAGCTGTGAGATACAAGACCCATTAGACCAAATAAGTAGGAAATATCCCTGAACTATATTTTATTAAAATGCATTTTCAAGGTATTCCTGAAATTTGTATGTACCACATTTTCTGTTGCTGTTATAAAAGCTATTAACACAGCTGAAAGCTAACAGTGTGTCTCTCTCTCTCTCTCTTAAATACATGCTTAGTGAATCAGCAGCAGTAAAGAGCTCGCTCTTAGATTAGTGTCTTTTTCTTCCAGTGTGAATCTGGCAACATTGGCTCTAGGTTATGTCTCCTCGTCAGTGCTGGTATGTTGCTGACTTTCCAAATATTGCATTTTAAAGAAGGAATTTTAAATCTTTTAATTCCTGGGGCTTTTCGTGGTTTTTATGAATGGAGGAGGGTGTTGGGTTTCGTGTATTGTAATAGTCTAACAGAAAGCTGTTCTCTCTTTGGTAGGCTGCAACCAAATGTGATAGCATGACATTGACTCCAGGCCCGTGGTTGGGTTTGCCAGCGGTTCCTGCAGTCACTCTTTATAAACATGATGATCCTGCTTTGGTAAGTTTACTCTTACTGGCACGGAGTGCTCATAATCATTATTGGTTCTAGGGGCAAAAACACAGAAAAACCAAGGAAATAGTGAAAACTTCCCTTAATGTCACTTCTATGATTTTTTACTTTCAAAAAACTATTAGCAGAAGTGAAACTGTACCACATGTATTTTTTCTACTTATTCTTCCCATACTTCTCTGTGTGTATGAAGAACACATTATGATGTTTATGACTATGTAATATTCTATTACTCCAATACTACGATTTATTTAATCGTTCTACATTTGTGAACTTTTAGGATGTTTTCAAATTTTTGTTACTGAAATAATGAGCATCTTTCTATGTTGCAAATTATTTCCTTAGAATAGGTTCCCAGAGGTGGTATTTCTGTCGGAGTGGTGACAGCACTTAGTCCACCTTATCTAGAAGGTTGTAACAAAGTAGATGAATGGTCTTGCTAGTGACCAGTTAATGAGAGGCTCATGCAAAACAAGCTTTAAGTGATTCTTGCTACAACAGTTGATGTCTTGCCCAATTGATAATGACCAGGTATTTGAGGATGATCAGAACAACCTTGGAAGGGATTGCTTCTTGAGTGGCTAAGAGCTCTGGCTCTGGGATATGACTCATTTAGGTCCTCATCCTGGCTTTGCCACATCTTAGACATGAAACCTTGGGCAAAGCAAGGTTTCTGAGTTAAGTTGTCTAGAGTAGTTACTTCATAGAGTTGGATGATTAAATGAATAATACAAGCCAAGTGCCTGGCATAGCATCTGACACATACTAAGTGCCCAGTAAATGGTAACTAATTAATTCTGTTTGTTATATGCTTTCATTGACTTTGGTTAAAAACTCATACTGGCTTTTTTAGACTTTAGTTGCCGGTCTCACATCAAATAAACCAGCAGACAAACTCCGTGCCCTGCCACTGTGGTTGTCTTTACAGTACCTGGGACTTGATGGGATTGTGGGCAGGATTAAGCATGCCTGCCAACTGGTGAGTAGAAATCTAAAGTTTAAATGAGTCACAAGTAATACTCCATGGCAAAGCAGAGTCAGAAAAAATACTTCAGTTATTTACTCTCCATCCAATACCTTGTCTGGATTTCCTGTTTCATAAGCAAGTGGATTAATAGCTCTGTATGTATATGTTTCTTGTTCAGAGTTCTGGGAGAGACTGCTGAGATTGTCCCAGCATCTTTGTTAAAATGAATGCTGTTGTTGCCCTAGTAGATTTGGCTCAGTGGATAGAGCTTCAGCCTGTGGACTGAAGGGTCCCGGATTCAATTCCAGTCGAGGGCACATGCCCTGATTGTGGACTCGATCCCTAGTAGGGAGCGTACAAGAGGCAGCCAATCAATGATTCTCTCTCATCATTGATGTTTCTATTTCTCCCTCTCCCTTCTTCTCTGAATTCAGTAAAAATATATTTTTTAAAAAATGAATACTGTTGTCAGCACAGGATGAGAAAAAAAGTCACAAGAGGACAGCCACAGAGTGGTGAAGGATGCAGAAAGGGGCATAAATGTTCCACTTGACTGACTAATCCTTCAGGGTAAAGGTTGATTATGGATGGCATGCACATTTTTATTTTATTTATTTGTTTTTTAAATATATTTTATTGATTTTTTACAGAGAGGAAGGGAGAGGGATAGAGTTAGAAACATCGATGAGAGAGAAACATCCATCAGCTGCCTCCTGCACACCTACTGGGGATGTGCCTGCAACCAAGGTACATGCCCTTCACCAGGATCGAACCTGGGTCCTTTCATTCCGCAGGCTGACGCTCTATCCACTGAGCCAAACTGGTTAGGGTGGCATGCACATTTTTAATATCAGTTGAGTTCTCTAATAGCAAGACTTTGAGGGACAATTTTAGTTTTGTTTCTCTTTGAGATGTTCTCATTTTGAAAAATACATAATTACTAGAGGCCTGGTGCACAAATTCATGCACCAGTGGGGTCCCTCAGCTTAGCCTGCGGGATCTGGCCAAAACTGGCTCTCTGACATCCCTCGAGGGGGATTGCAAGAGGGTGCATGCCAGGCTGAGGGATCCCACTGGTAAACAATTGAAGCCAGGGAGCAACTCGGAAGGTTGGCCTGTCAGGGAAGGACTGCAGGAGGGCTCCAGGGTCTGGCTGGCCCGTCTCTCCCAGTCCCAGTAGGCTGGAACACAGCAGCAAACTAACTTACCAGTTGGAGCATCTGCCCCCTGGTGCCCAGTGCATGTCATAGCGAGTGGTTGAGCAGCCTTTAGCATATCATTAGTATATTACGCTTTGATTGGTTGGAAGGCCGACTGGTTAATCAGCCACTTAGCATATTAGGCTTTTATTATATAAGACTAAAGGCCTGATGCACAAAAATTCATGCAAGAGTAGGCCTTCCTTCCCCTGGCTGCCAGCACTGGCTTCCCTCTGGGACTTGGGACCTGGGCTGCTGGCACCAGCTTCCCTCTGGCACCTAGGCTTCCCTCCTCCAGCCGCCCACAGGCACCTGGGACCCTGGCTGGCTCCCCTCAGGGCCCGGCTTCGTCAGGAAGGTCATCTGGAATGAAATTCAGAAGACATCCGGTCTAATTAGCATATTACCCTTTTATTATAGATGCTGTGGTTTAGAAAGCAAAAAAAAAATGTCATATTTATGCAGTTTGAGAGCTGAGTCCTGCCTAAGTCTAAAAGCATGACATCATCTCTCTATACCGGTTTTCTTACCTATAAATAGGGATAATGATATAACAAAGGGTTGTTAGGAGGACTTAATGAGTTGATGCATATAAAGCTCTTATAGTAGTGCCTAATCCCATAGTAAGTTATAATAGGTTCAAAAGTAAATCTTTTGCCCTAGCCAGTGGTTAGAGCATCAGCCCACAGACCAAAGAGTCTTGGGTTCAATTCCTGGTTGAGGGCATGTGCCTCTATTGCAGGCTCAATCTCTGGCCCTTGTTGGGGTGCATTTAGGAGGCAGCGAGTCAATGTGTATCTCTCATAATTGCTACTTCTCTCTCTCTCTCTCCTCTCTCCCCCTTCACTCCCTCTCTCTCTCTCATTCTTTCTCTCCCTTCCTCTCCTCTCCCTCCCTCTCCTTCCCTCTCTCTCCTCTCTCTCCCCCTCCCTGTCTTTCTCCCCCCCCCCCACCTACCTCCCTTCTACTCTACCTAAAAAGAAATCAATGGGAAAAATATCCTCAGGTGAGGATTAAAAAATAATCTACTCTAATAAAAGAGTAATATTGAAATTAATTGTTTCTCTGGGACGCCTAAGCTACGCCCACCAGCCAATCAGAGCAGCTGTATGCAAATTAATACAGCCAAGATGGAGGCCGGCAGCAGTGGGCGGGGTGGGTGGTGGAGGAGTAAAGGCTCCGGCCCGAGTGGCGAAGACCCAAGGCTCTGGGGCCCAAGCGGCGGAGAGTGAAGGCTCCGGCCTGAGCCAAGGCCTGCGTCCTGGGTGCCTGAGGAAAGCCGATGCCGGCAGCCAGAGGAAGGAAAGGCCTATTGCATGAATCTCTTCGTGCAACAGGCATCTAAACTAATAAAAGCGAAATATTAAAATTAACCGTTTCTCCGAGACAGGGTAAGCCACGCCCACCAGCCAATCAGAGCGGCTGTATGCAAATTAGCCCAGCCAACATGGCGGCCGCCACTCCCGGACCTGAGTAAACAGCCCTTTCCATTGCGGCAGCAGCGAAAGTGAAGCTGAGCCCCTCAGCTCAGCTCCG